>CM046874.1:637144051-637386551 GCA_025667525.1 Glebionis coronaria
TTGAATGATTGTCGTAAATTTTATAATACGATTTTGTATAGGAATTGGCCTCACCGACAATCACTGATCTTGATGATTATGTATTATCTGAATACGAGTGTGAAACTCGTTTGATTCTTTGAGTATGTATATATTGTTTCGTAATCTATCGCATATCGACTTGTTTAAGTTCTATTGTTATCATCGTATCGTGATGTGCCATTTTAGGACATCTCCTTTCGAAACGTAATTGATTGATGTGATATTCGTTTTCCGAGTACTTCTAATGATTTTGAGGAATCATTTATCCGAAGCGATATCTTCTATGTAATGCGACATGTGATTTGATTATATATGACTACGTTTTATTGGCGAAAAGCAGGATGCCAATGTTGGACTTAAGATATATATATCCTAATCAAATATATATAGTTTGGGTACAACAAAGATATGTTCGTAGTAGTCATTCGGTTGAGTGACTTAATGCCTAGTATCTAAATGAAATGGGACATTTAGATATAGAGATTTTAACTCGCCCAACTATCAGTCGTTTAAGGTTGTCTTATTTAAATGGATTGGGACATTTGAATAAGAAAGTTTTAAACCACTGGACCTTAGATTGTTTGTGTTTTCCTTATTCAGATGGAATGGGATGTTTGAATACGGAAATCATTATGTAAGTTTTTTGACACCAGAGGCGGAGCCAGTAGGGTGGCTAGCGGGTGCTGAGCCACCCCTAACTGGCCTAACTTGTTTAGTTTATAGCTTGAATTTCAGCTTATGTCCCATCGAGTTTTTAATCCAGCCCCTGCTATAAAACTCAAGTCTGTTACAATGATGACAATATCTTTAATTTGGACTTCCAATTATGAAGGTTTGCTCGGAAGTTGCAGGTTACCAAGAAGGAAGAAGATAAATTATCAATATGAAAGAAGATACTTTTATCTGGAAAGTAAATATAATTTAAAAATGAAACTATATATACAAGTACAAGTACTGTAGATATAAATATACTACAAGAAATGGGATGGTACAAGTGCTTAAAAAATGAAACAGTACAATACATGTATTTTGGGCTTTACTAACTTTTTATTTCTATGCTTGTCAATAGTTTTTTACAACGGCAGAAAACTTCATCAACAAGAGGTTTAGCCTTTTATTTCAATGTTTATCAATGCATTAGCGTGCTTAAAAAAGGTTAAATTGCTAGTAAAAGAATTGTGGTATCTTTATATGTGAATAACAAAAGCCTTATTCATAATACCAAATGTAAGTGTATGTGTATATGTTATTTTACATTTGACAAATTTTGAACCAATTAAACCAAGTTAGTTTAGCATCTTTGATGAACAGATTGATATGAGAAATGGTACGTGATTTATTTATTTTTACAATGATAAAGACATTCTACTTGTGCAAGTTCGTTTTTTGAGTGCGTTATCAATTAGCTCATTGGGTCGAAAAACAAATAAACGTTATTATTATCCCAAGATATCTAAGCCCCCCTAATGAAGATTTCTGGCTCCGCCCCTGATTGACACCTTGTATTTACTATGGTATTTGGATATGATATCGTGTTGAGAGATAGTAATACTTGAGTAGGATGATTTATAATCATCTTGTTGAAATGGACTGGGACGCCTTTTCATTTGAACAAGAAAGTTATAAGTTCCCAAACCGTGAATTTATAAAATCTTGTATACATGAAAGGGGACGCCTTTTGATGTAGACAAGGAGTTATAAATGAGTGGGCCCAAGTTTGTCTAGCTTGATTTATGAATGTTTGGTGTGCGTACGTCATTCTTCGAATCATGTTTTGTTGGTATGAATCATTCAATGTTGTCGTCATTATGATGATAATCGATTATCATCTATGTACGAGTAACCCGGTGGACTTCTCTCGAGTTATGATTTGTCTTGATGGACTATTTCTAATGTGTCCTATATCGTGAGCTTGATAAGCTGATCGTTAAGAAGCTCTATTCAATCCGATAATAGATGACTCGTTTAATCGAATTCAAGATTCAAGTGTATAATTGTAGGTTGACCAACAATGAAATTATCATCAACAACTTATTTTAAGCAAAAAGATCTTGAAATTTTGCTTGTTAATGTCGATGGTTCATCGAAGAATTTTTCAACGTAACGAGAATAACTTTTGGGTATTGATCCGTTGTGAGCACCCTATAATATCATTTGGGTATGGATCCGTGTGTGAGCACCCTCCGATGATAAAAAATATTTATGGATATGCATCCATGGCTATCAGGCCCGTGAGCATTCTTTAACTTGCAAAGTTTCCTTTGACTGGACTTATCCGAAAATCTTGTCAAATGTCCTTATTTATCAATTGTTGGCTGTTTAGCAAGCATGAGTTAACTTGATTGAACTTATTGATTTGGCATGGCTTGACTACTTTGCAAGCATGTCGTAATATTATGTGCTTAATGATGGTTTTGTGTTTGATTTGGATCATATTTCTTTCCATTGAGTAATGTATACTCCGGATGAATTCTGTATCGATGAATTCGCTTTTGACGAAATAGGTTTGCATGTTCGAGATCATGCAATTAGGTGATTTTGTACGACTAGTACTAATTACCTGGTCTTGAATATTTTCTAACGTTTTTGATGGAGTTCTGTACTATCCATGCAACGTGATCCTTTTTATTGAAACTCGTGGACGATATATATTTCGATTTGATCGATATGATCACCATTAGCCTTGAATTCATTGTCGCATTGAAAATATTTTAAATGCGCCCGCTCCTTTCGACTCGTCATTTGTCATTTGGAATTTTTTAAACTTATATCAACCGCCACAAGTTTGATAAGCTATTAGTAATATACCTTGAAACGCTTACAAAAATTAACGACATGTTAATTTTTGCTTCCAATGTCTTTTCGTTCGAGTTATATATTATTCTTTGCTTATAAGGACTGAAGCTATATTCAAACCATTCATTTGTCCTCGTTATGTATACTCGTTGCTTTAACTTTTGTTCATTCAACCTTCGCAAGAAAACCATCAATGACCTATCTATTCCACACCTCTTTGCCATTAAACTGAAGACTATTGAGACGAATTAAGCGTCGAGACGTCGCTTCCTAAAGGGTTAGATGATGTGATAACCCAAACTTTAAAATTTAGACCGAGATCTAATCTTATTTCTAGTATTCAGATCAATATATATTACTCGACTTTTTATTTTTCATGTTCGTTCGACGAATAATATTGATTTCTCGGCTAATCGGCGAGGTTAAGGCTTTCACGTATCCAATACGTTTTATTTATTATTTACCGGCAAAGTTTATGTCCGTCATTGACCGTAAATATCCTCGTTATGACATATAAATATTTTTGTTGTCGTCGTTTTAATTTCTCATTTTACGAGCATTCTTCGTAATTGACGCTAAACCTTTAGGCGTCGTTCGTTTATATAAAGCATTAACATATATTAAATTATAAGCCCTCATTTATATATCGAAATATAAATGTTCTCCGAATGTCGATTTTTTATTTTATATTGACAGTTTATTTTTCGTGTTTTACGCGTATCTTTCTAATCGCGTAATCTTTAAAATATCGGGTATCGATAATACCCACTTTATCAAATGATGAAACTAGTTTAATAATAAATCACCACCGCATTTTTCTTGCTACAACCCCACGTTTCTTGAGAAGTTTACGATAGTAACAGGTGTATATACAAATACAAATCTTAGACCATTACACAATTACTTTTTGGCATAAATCTACAAAAAATACAACTCTTTGGTGATGTATATTCTACCGAAGCATCATCATCATCATTGGAGGGTTCATAGGTCTGGGATAATTATAATATTACAAAGGGTTACTGATGCACGTCTTGCACTCCTAGTTTTACATTTATAAACAAGACTTATTAATTCCTTAACTACGCATACGAGCAAGTATACTCGTTCTATTGTAGTAAAGTCGGGTAAGTCAAGATTGTCCCATGGGATTTGTTATATTCAAAACGTTAAGGTGGTGTAGGCAATAGGGTTGTCACTACCGATATTAACGCTAGAATTAACTTTGTAAAGGAAAACATAATTAAAAGTAATACTTGTGTGAATTCCATTCATCCGCAGGAGAGATAATTTGCGTGCATTTAGAAACTATGAATCACAAATCTAAAGTACATGAATTCCATTCCATGGTATTTTTCATAGAATCTATATTAACAAATTGGTGTAGACAAACCCTTTCGACCTATGATTATCTATTCCAATTCATTATACTCCCCATTTGTTAGAAAATACAAAGAGATAAGTTTGGTTTGAATGGGTACTTTCGACCTATACCCAAGATAAATCTTTTGACAAATTCCTTTAACCAACTCGTCAAGGTGAGTGTCAATCACCAAGAAACCAAATTGACTCATGCACAAATATTTTGTAACATAGTTTATCGGAAATCCTTTCGACCTCTAAATCCAATAAAAATCTATATTTCATTTGATTATCAAAATATGTTTCAAGAAATTATCAACCATAAAACCCAATTATATTTTCTTCATCATAAAAACAAACTCTCATTTTGAATCCATTCTCATCAGATATGTATATCACACTACTCAGAATTCAAACACATTGCAACATAATTCATAACTTTCTCAAACATTCAACAATACTTAAATTATAATGAGAATCAATTCAAGTACAAGAATTCACCAATAGTTCTTCAAAACACAAGGAAATAACAAAATAGAATTTATAGCAATTCCAAAGCCTCCAATTGATCAATGAACCTCCAACCGAATCTCTCCTTCACGAAATTCGTCCCTCCTATAAGGATTAACAGGGTTTATTGTCTTTCGAGTTATGTAAGAATGGTGATTCTAACATTTGTCAAGGGTTAGAATGATCCTTGGATTAAGCACACTAAAACTAATGACCCTAGGGTCTAATTTATACATGATTTTGGCTTGAGGAGAAGGCAAAAACATTTGGAGATGATAATGGAGGGGAAATGAGAAGCCTCTCATTGATGGTGGAGGTTTAAGAGTGTTTAAATGTGACTTGTGCTAAACCTGACTAGCAAAATGCTGGTGGCAACTTGATCCTGCTGGTGGCAAAATGGTGTTGTGTTGCTGGTGGCAGAATAAAAGTTACTGGTGGCAACTGGGCCATCTTCCAAATTTTTCCCTTCTAGTCATTTTTCTTTATTTCTTCCTCCATCTTTCCTCTAAACTTTCCAAGACTCCTTCGTTCCCATTTATTCTTCATATGAGAGCTTACATTCCCATGCCTCGTTTATTCCTTCGCCTCCAATTCGCGCCTTATTATTCCTTTATTCACGTTTCTTCATCATTGCTTCCTACAAAACACAATAACCGAACTTTGCACAATATTAGCAATAAAAGTCCGTTTATTACCACAAATACTATATCAATAGTCAAGATAACACTTATTAATACATGTTGAATTTGAGCGTTATCTGTTACAAAAGTTAATTATTGGATTGCTTATTGTTGACGGGTTGGTTTATACCTTGGTTCTTTGATTCTTGTAAGTTTTAACGATTTACTTTTTTATGATTTTATATTATTTTGTGATAATCATGTATATTTTAAATAATCATTTGATATCTTAAATTTTATATATACAAGTATTATTTGGTGGTTGGACATTGTAAATAGTAATCAAACCATAAATTACAAGTTGCGTAAGTCTAGGTGTTGATTAAAATTCATGCTTTTGTAATCAGTTGCAAAAACGTGATATCTTTTATATATCAGTATATTTGGAGACTTGGATAAGAATATAGGGTGATAAATATTTTTATTATGATCATCTTCTTGGTGGCTCGTCCCGTAACGATTCTCGGTTCATAAGATATGATCAAATTGGTAAAACTAGTCAAATCTGATCTGCTGTAAAGATGGGTTGTTTTCTCATAAAATTCGTACACTGACCTATGATTATCTAAAACTAAAGGTTGTAGATAATATCATGTAGAAAACACACGAATCAGGTGGTTTTTTACGGATAAACGGTTTGGAAATGGCGACCCAGACCGGACCAACGTGAGATATTAAGTTGATGTCGTTTGGAGGCGTTTTAGAACCCATAAAGCTTATAAAGTTGATTTAGGCCACAAAAGCCCAACATACACTTATAATGGCTATTAGGCAATTGTTGGGCCTGAGATTTATAACATGTTTAGATTTAAATACTAAGATTAAGATGGATTAAAGTCATAATAACTTGTAATGGGCCACTAATGGGCTTTATTGGGCTTAAAGGTCAAAATGAATACATGATAGATTGTTATCAAAGTCTTATGAAAAGTTTTATAAAACTTGTGCAATGTTCAAATTATTAAAGTGAACTATTTACACACACACATATATATATATATATATATATATATATATATGATTATGTATAGTCTCGAGCCTAAGACGCGTCTCGTCATTATAGGTCTCATTCAGTCATATGAAGACCGTTGGGCATCTCGTTCTCGAGCAATGAGCGACTGATATCTCGTGAAGTCTTGTATCGACTATTGGATGTTTGTTCCTCGATAAATATGTGATAGCTATATCAGGTGAGTCTATAGCCTCGCTTTTATATTTTCTTGTTTTTAACCCGCGAGGGGGAATATATGTTGTTTTATAAAATGAACACAAGTTGTTTTTGGTATGCTGGACCCGAATATGATGATAAATGCCTAAGTACCATTTTCTTATGAAGTCCCTAAATTTCATGAACTGTTAATTACCTTGCGGGGTAAACGCTAATACATATGATAGATCTATTTGGTTTGACAGCCTTATCATAGGGTAATTATCCTTGTGATCACTTGAAAGGGATATTATGTATAAGAGGTCGCTGGTATATGACAATATTACCTGTTGTAGGGGCGCTGTTGTAACACCCCTAAATTACCACACAGCGGAATACCACTTTGGGGCGCTACTCATAGCACATCACACACAATCATAGAAAACGACTTCAAAAGCGACGTTAAAATAATATAAAACATTGTCTAAAATACTTCCCATCCTAATATATATATATAATCAAAGTAACGTTTGGTCACAAAAACCGTTACCAACACATCACATTCATCAAAGACTTTAAAAGTCATTTATGCATTTCAAATGATGGAAAAATAATATAAACTTTAGACAAGTAAGCACCAACTCCCTCCTCGCATGCTCCGCTGCTATCCATCTTGATTACCTGAAATACATGCTCAAAATCGTCAACACAACGGTTGAGTGAATCTATAGGTTTTAAAAATAATCATTTGAACACAAGAATTTTAATCATCTCAAGCTTGTCACACAGACAAGTCATATATATATCAGTAAATTCCTTAAGCTCATGCAACTGAACGTTAACCAACACGTCAAACCGAGTCACTTACGGCGCCCCTACAACAGGTAATATTGTCATATACCAGCGACCTCTTATACATAATATCCCTTTCAGGTGATCACAAGGATACATACCCTAGGATAAGGCTGTCAAACCAAATAGATCTATCATATGTATTAGCGTTTACCTCGCAAGGTAATTAACAGTTCATGAAATTCAGAGACTTCATAAGACAATGGTACTTAGGCATTTATCATCATATTCGGGTCCAGCATACCGAAAACAACTTGTGTTCATTTATAAAACAACATGTATTCCCCCTCGCGGGTTAAAATCATTTACAAGTTAATATAAAAGCGAGGCTATAGACTCACCTAATATAGCTATCACACATTTATCAAGGAACAAACATCCAATAGTCGATACAAGACTTCACGAGATATCAGTCGTTCATTGCTCGAGAACGAGATGCCCAACGGTCGTCATATGATCGAACGAGGCCTAACATGACGAGACGCATCTTAGGCTCGAAACCATACATTATTCAAACACAAATGTAAATAGTTCACTTTAGTAAGTTTGGACATTGTATAAGTTTTATAAACTTTTCATAAGACTTTTGGTGACAATCTACCATGTATTGTCTCATTATGACCATTAAGCCCACCAAAGCCTATTAGTGACCCATTATAAGTTCTGTTGACTTTAGTCCATTTCAATCTTAGTATTGAACTCTAAACTTATTATAAATCTCAGGTCCAATAATGGCACAATAGCCATTGTAAGTGTATGTTGGGCTTTTGTGGCTCAAATCCACTTTGGTTTTTATAAAAATCGTCACGTTTTACCATAATTTAATATAGTCTAATTCTTACAATTTTCATGACATGTCTCGTTAATTAGACTGTTTCTCCTAACCCGTAAATAATATAGATGAGTTATTTTACTAACATTATTATTAACTTATATACTTTACTGATTATAAGTTTAATTATCCCTAAAATATACTTATCATAGCTCAGTTGCACATTTTCTCACTTAGAAGAGTTGGCTGTTTTTCGCAGCCAACTTCAGTTTCACCGTTTTGGCCGCTATTTCCAAACCGTAAGGAACTGGTGGAATATCCAATTGATTCTAGTTCTTCTTAAATTTATTTACAACCAATAGTCTTACATTTTTCAATGATTCGGAGTGCTTCTATGAGTTTTCTACCCGTCTTGACAGTATAATCAGATTTTTTACTTTTTATCATTTTGGCCATATTTAATTCATCGGGTATCGTCACGGGACGAGTCACCTGGCGAAATCGCCACAAAACAAAGGCCTGCCATCGTGTACTATTACCCAAAGTTTAAAACCTGCGGAGTTTGACAGTATAGCACGTTTTAGCCACTGTTCGAATTTCTAGATATTACAACTTAACCAAGGTTTGTGTAGCTTGCATATTTGGTATCAAAAATTCATATACAATGTCCATTAACCACTAATCAACTATTACAACTTCAATATGAGTATAGAAATGATATATACATACACATAAATATTTACAAATTGGATCAAAAGAAATAAGTCTTACAAAGGGAAGATCGAAGAGACGTGCAACACGAACAACAAACCAATCCTATCTTCAAAAATCAAGGATATGACCAACAAACCCAACATAAACCCAAATCTTATATTACCCTTACAAGAATTCTTGAAAGTCAGCCCAAACAATATTTGAAGAAGAATAAAAGGTGGATGGTGATGATATGTTGTGGATCACATTCGGTAGAAAATAGATAAGTGCAAAGGGTGTACTATCTTTGTTTTATCAAGATGTGAAAGTTTAAGATATGACCAATATATTAAATGGAAATATATGTAGATAACATCTGTCCATATCCACTTTAAAATGAGGCGGTTTGGCATATGATGCTTGTAATTGTAATTGAGTGAGGTGAAATTGTATAATTTGCCCAACAATTTACGAAAGCGGGTATTATTAAAGTCCGATATTTTAAGAATTACACGATTTGAAAGATACGCGTTAAGTACGAAAAATAAACTCTCAATTTAAAATAAAAACATCGACATTCGGAGAACATTTATATTTCGATATATAAATGAGGATTAAGATTTAATAATTGTTCACGCGTCGTAAAAATGAACGACGTCTAACGGTTTAACAAAATTTACTAATAATGCTCGTAAAATGAGAAGTTAAAATGACGACAATAGAAAATATTTCTATGTCATAACGAAAATATTCACGGTCTATAACGGACATAAACTTTGTCGATAAATAATAAATGACACGTATTCGATACGTTAAAACCTTAACCTTGCCTGTTAGCCAAGAACTCAATATTATTCGCAAAAATAATCATGTCAAATAATAGTCGATTAATAAATATTGGTTCGAATATTATAAATAGTATTAAAACTCGGTCTAAATGTTGATTTTAATGTTCGGGTTATTACATCATCTAACCCTTTAGGAAGCGACGTCCCGGCGCTTAATTCGTCTAAATAGTCTTCAGTCTAACAGTGAAGAGTGAAAAAAAACAAGCAAGTCATCGTCTATGTTTCCAAGGATGGTCAAAAGATATTATATGGTACACGTTATCCATGATCAGACGTCATTGGACAATGTCGTCTCAAGTTCGCACAACTTACGATCACTCGACTCGATCACATGCCATATAAGTACCTAAAAAGCAAAGGTCGAACATAAACATCGAATATAAATCTCCACTTTGATCATTAAGAAAACCTTAAATGAACCCTTCGATAATAGCAAGTAAAATTACAAAATGTTCACATCCACAATAAGTCGCCGTTGATAACTTGATCCTCAGTTAATCCACAAGTACACGAGTAAATCCTGGTGAAGCTTAAACAAGTCGCCTATTCTCAGAACGGTCAACGGTTATTAACGATTAGCTTATAAAGCTCGCGTTCATCGAGGCACATTAGAAATGGTTCATCGAAATAAATCGCAACTCGAGAGAAGTCCAACGGGTTACTCATACATAGATGATAATCGACGATCATCATAATGACGTCGGCAAGGAACGATTCACACCAACGAAACGCGATTTGAAGGAAGACGTACGCACACCAAACATCCATAAATCAAGCCAGACATACTTGAGCCCACTTATTTATAACTCCTTGTCTACATCAAAAGGCGTCCCCTTTCATGTATACAAGAGTTTATAAATTTATGGTTCGGGAATTTATAACTTTCTTGTTCAATCGAAAACGCGTCCTAATCCATTTCAACAAAATGATTATAAGTCATCCTACTCAAGTATTACTACCTCTCAACACGATATCATACCAAATTACCATAGTAAATATAAGGTGTCAATAGACTTATATCATGATTTACGTATTCAAATGTCCCATTCCATTTGAATAAAGAGAACACAACAATCTTAGGTCTAGTGTTTAAAATTTTCTTATTCAAATGTCCCAATCCATTTAAATAAGACAACCTTAAACGACTCATAGTCGGGCGAGTTAAGATCTATATATCTAAATGTCCCATTCCATTTAGATACACAGTATTAAGTCACTCAACCGAATGACTACAACGAGCATATCATTGTTGTACCCAAACTATATATATTTGATTAGGATATATATATATATATATATATATATATATATATATATATATATATATATATATATATATATATATATATATATATATATATATATATATATATATATATATATATATATATATATATATATATATATATATATATATATATATATATATATATATATATATATATATATATATATATATATATATATCGTAAGTCCAACATTGGCATCCTCCTTTCGCCAATAAAACATAGTCATATAAAATCAAATCAGACATCGCGTTTCGTAGGAGATATCGCCTCGGATAAATGATTCTTCAAAATCATAAGTAGTAACGAAAACAGGAACATCGCATTTATCAATTTCGTTTCGAAAGGAGATGTCCAAAAATGGCACATCACGATACGATGATAACAATCGAACTTAACCATGTCGATATGCGATAGGTTGCAAAAACAATATATACGTACTCAAAGTAACAAATGAGTTTCACACCCGTATTTAGATAATGAATAATTATCAAAATCGGTGATTTGCGGCGAGGCCAAATCCGATACAAAAAAGTATTATAAAAGGTACGACAATCATTCAAGGGCCATTGTTGCGCATACAATGCTTTTAAATACCAAGTATATTAATAAATATAAATACTACCATTCCTATATAAACATAGGTTCACATAATTATAACCAAACATAAAGTAATGCAAGAATAGCCTTACCGGAGCCATGCGGAGTAGTTGCGTACTTAAAACTTTTTATAACACACCAAAGTTATAGTTTAGGACATTTTCAAAATCGACCTAGTTCTCTATAACTTGTGGCTCTGATACCATTTTGTAACAGCCCCAAATTACCACGAAGTGGAATACCACTTTGGGGCGCTACTCATAGCACATCACACACAATCATAGAAAACGAATTCAAAAGCGACGTTAAAATAATATACAACATTGTCTAAAATATTTCCCATCCCAATATATATAAAATCAGAGTAGCGTTTGGTCCCAAAAACCGTTACCAACATATCACATTCATCAAAGACTTTAAAAGTCATTTATGCATTTCAAAGGATGGAAAAATAATATAAACTTTAGACAAGTAAGCACCAACTCCCTCCTCGCATGCTCCGCTGCTATCCATCTTGATTACCTGAAATACATGCTCAAAATCGTCAACACAACGGTTGAGTGAATCTATAGGTTTTAAAAATAATCATTTGAACACAAGAATTTTAATCATCTCAAGCTTGTCACATAGACAAGTCATATATATATATCGATAAATGCCTTAAGCTCATGCAACTGAACGTTAACCAACATGTCAAACCGAGTCACTTACGGCACGCCTACAACAGGTAATATTGTCATATACCAGCGACCTCTTATACATAATATCCCTTTCAGGTGATCACAAGGATACATACCCTAGGATAAGGCTGTCAAACCAAATAGATCTATCATATTTATTAGCGTTTACCTCGCAAGGTAATTAACAGTTCATGAAATTCAGGGACTTCATAAGACAATGGTACTTAGGCACTTATCATCATATTCGGGTCCAACATACCGAAAACAACTTGTGTTCATTTATAAAACAACATGTATTCCCTCTCGCGGGTTAAAATCATTTACAAGATAATATAAAAGCGAGTCTATAGACTCACCTAATATAGCTATCACACATTTATCTAGGAACAAACATCCAATAGTCGATACAAGACTTCACGAGATATCAGTCGCTCATTGCTCGAGAACAAGATGCCTAACGGTCGTCATATGACCGAACGAGGCCTAACATGACGAGACGCATCTTAGGCTCGAAACCATACATAATTCGAACACAAATGTAAATAGTTCACTTTAGTAAGTTTGGACATTGTATAAGTTTTATAAACTTTTCATAAGACTTTTGGTGACAATCTACCATGTATTGTCTCATTATGACCATTAAGCCCAGCAAAGCCCATTAGTGACCCATTATAAGTTCTTTTGACTTTAGTCCATTTCAATCTCAGTATTAAACTCTAAACTTATTATAAATCTCAGGTCCAATATGGCACAATAGCCATTATAAGTGTATGTTGGGCTTTTGTGGGTCAAATCCACTTTATGTCCAATACAGGTTCTAAAACGCCTCCAAACAATGTCCACTTAATATTTCACGATGGTCGGGTCTCAAGTTTTATACATATCGGGGGTATACAAAGAGTCTACAATTCTCGACAAGTGGGTCATACCACTTTGGTTTTTATAAAAATCGTCACGTTTTACCATAATTTAATATAGTCTAATTCTTACAATTTTCATGACATGTCTCGTTAATTAGATCGTTTCTCCTAACCCGTAAATAATATAGATGAGTTATTTTTACCAAATTTTTTATTAATTTATATACTTTACTAATTATAAGTTTAATTACCCCTAAAATATACTTATCATAGCTCAGTTGCTCATTTTCTCACTTAGAAGAGTTGGTTGTTTTTCGCAGCCAACTTCAGTGTCACCGTTTTGGCCGCTATTTCCAAACCGTAAGGAACTGGTGAACTACCCAATTAATCCTAGTTCTTCATAAATTTATTTACAACCAATAGTTTTACATTTTTCAATGATTCGGAGTGCTTCTATGAGTTTTCTGCCCGTCTTGACAGTATAATCAGATTTTATACTTTTTATCATTTTGGCCATATTTAATTCATCGGGTATCGTCACGGGACGAGTCACCCGGCGGAATCGCCACAAAACAAAGGCCTGTCATCATGTACTATTAGCCAAAGTTTAAAACCTGCTGAGTTTGACAGTATAGCACGTTTTAGCCACTGTTCGAATTTCTAGATATTACAACTTAACCAAGGTTTGTCTAGCTTGCATATTTGGTGTCAAAAATTCATATACAATGTCCATTAACCACTAATAAACTATTACAACTTCAATATGAGTATAGAAATGATATATACATACACATAAATATATACAAATTGGATCAAAAGAAATAAGTCTTACAAAGGGAAGATCGAAGAGACGTGCAACACGAACAACAAACCAATCCTAGCTTCAAAAATCAAGGATGTGACCAACAAACCCAACATAAACCCAAATCTTATATTACCCTTACAAGAATTCTTGAAAGTCAGCTCAAACAATATTTGAAGAAGAATAAAATGTGGAAGGTGATGATATGTTGTGGATCACATTCGGTAGAAAATAGATGAGTGCAAAGGATGTACTATCTTTGTTTTATCATGATGTGAAAGTTTAAGATATGACCAATATATTAAATGGAAATATATGTAGATAACATCTGTCCATATCCCTTTAAAATGAGGCGGTTTGGCATATGATGCTTGTAATTGTAATTGAGTGAGGTGAAATTGTATAATTTGCCCAACAATTTACGAAAGCGGGTATTATTAAAGTCCGATATTTTAAGAATTACACGATTTGAAAGATACACGTTAAGTACGAAAAATAATCTCTCAATATAAAATAAAAACATCGACATTCGGAGAACATTTATATTTCGATATATAAATGAGGATTAAGATTTAATAATTGTTCACGCGTCGTAAAAACGAACGACGTCTAACGGTTTAACAAAATTTACGAATAATGCTCGTAAAATGAGAAGTTAAAATGACGACAATAGAAAATATTTCTATGTCATAACGAAAATATTCACGGGCGATAATGGACATAAACTTTGTTGATAAATAATAAATGACACGTATTCGATACGTTAAAACCTTAACCTTGCCTGTTAGCCGAGAACTCAATATTATTCGAAAAAATAATAATGACAAATAATAGTCGATTAATAAATATTGGTTCGAATATTAGAAATAGTATTAAAACTCGGTATAAATGTTAATTTTAATGTTCGGGTTATTACAGCTGTAAGTGACTCGGTTTGACATGTTGGTTTGAAGGTCTACAAGAATCTTGGATTATTCTACATGTTGGACTGGATTGATTAGATGGAGTGATTGATTAAATAATATAAAGAAGATGAGAAGGGAGATGAGGGTGTAGAGAGAGAAAGGAGAGAAAGAGAAGAGTAGAGAGAGAAAGTAAAGATTGATTATGAAAATGTGAATCACCAACCCCTCCTAACATGCTAGGGGGGGTATATATAGCCCACCCTACATGTGGGCTATATGGACTATACGTTTACTAACTAGATCACGAGCCCGTTACATTAATATATCATTGGAGAGACCGATCCTTCATAAATACATAAAAACGTATTTCCAACAATCTCCCCCTAAGGGAGGTCGCTCCAAGTTACAAAGTTCTAAATATTCTAGATCTCGTGATCTATGCTAACTAAGATGTGACCGAGACTTTATTGGGAAAAACGTATTTCCAACAATCTCCCCCTAAGGGAGGTCACATCTTTTTACAAAATCTTAAACCTAGCATCTATGCTTGAGTCTTTGATATTGTTCTTGTGAATAAGCTTGATGTGATCTTTGACATAACTCTTGAGCATGTTTTCTTGCCTTGACCTTGTGCATTCGTCACTTGTGACATTCGCCTCTTTGTGACTTCATGTTCCACATACTTATACCTTTAAATTCTTGAAAGCAGAGTTTGATACAGCAGAAGACTTGACCTTCAGGCTTTCTTGAATTTGTTGAAGTACTAATTGTATGTAGTATAAGCATGTGGTGACGACTTCTTCTAGATTGTACACCGCAATGCCACCTTCTTGTTACACTGCATAAGGCAGTTAGCAACAAACCATATACACGGATGAAATGGCCTTGAACATTTCATTCTAATTCGGTAGCATTTTACCTCCGGTTGGTGAAGACCGTTGGACGATATTAAATATCGTACTTGTGGCAGGTAGTTTCAATAACGAACCTCCTTGACAAGATTTCGCGGGTAAACCCGTTCTCTTTACTCGACCGTCCAAAGCTGACTGCGAACGTAAAGAGTGAATCATTTGGATAATATTATCCGCATGATTTGAAGCCGTCAATTCATGTTCCTGGAACAAGTGAAGTTCAATTAAGAACCGCACCATCGTTGATTTCTAGTTGTCACGAGCTTGATTCGTATAGAATCTTGCAAGTTACCTACCAAGTGCTGTTTGATGTTAACACTAGAAGGATTTCCATTCGTCACTGTAAATACTTAATAGTATTACTCTGAATGTTCTGGCAAGATCACTAAGATATTGCGTAGAGGCCTGGAACGTGTTTAAATTCATTTAAGAGTTTAAACCACTGTTGCTTTCCAGTTATCACAAGTTTGATTCATAAAGAATCGCACAAGCACCTATCATGAGCTTTTTGATGTTTGATAGGTGTGAAAACACCCATCATTTTACCACTTATTTCTGGCTAAAACAAGACCAAAACACGTATTTAATATCATTTGTTTGGAATTATGCGTGGTTTTTGTGTTTATTGTGTTTTCAGAGTCAACCGGATGAATATTGAAGAAAACATGGGATTGCACGGGTTTTATCAAGGAAAAAGACTCAAGACGAAGTCTATTGTCCAAGAGATGCAAAAGATTTGAAGTCACTGTGCCTATTTAAAGATTTATCGAAGAATAGAGCCAAAGATGGAACATTCATATATGTCGAAGAACTCGAGTCTATTAAACAAAAGATTATAAGACGAGTTTGAATTATTCACCGACACTTCTAAAAATCCAACGTCGGAAACGTTTATTTAAAGAAGCGTGAAGACTAAAGAAGAAAAAAAGCCCGATACCAGAGCCCATTCACAAGCCCATACCACACGCCTATGTATAGGACCTTACTTCACAAAAATAAAACACGGAGTTAGTCTTAGTTTTAGCTTTTCATTTTTTTAGTTTTAGAGAGAGAGAGAGTTCAAAACTTTCTCTCACTAAACTTTTTCTTTGTTTTCATCTTTTAAATTTAAGCTTCTTTAATCTTTGTACTTTGGATTTCATTAATCTTATTCAAGTTAAGCTTTTAAGTTCTTTAATCTTCTTCTACTTTTCTTAGTTTACCTAACTCCTTGATCCGATTGTCTCATTTCATACGGTTTGGATTTGTGGATGAGTTCGTGATAAAAGTTTAATCTTTCTTGTTTCTTTTTAAGCTCTCACACGTATAAGTCATAGGCCTTCTATGCTTATTGGCTTATTTCTTGTTTTAGCTTATTGGTTTTCGGATTTCATACATGTTTTAGTCATTTAAAAGTTTCGTTTATAAAGTTTATGATTTTACGTTTTCAAAAGTTGTCAAATTAAATCTTTTTGAAGTGTTGAAGTCTCAGTTAAAATAGCTTATTGTTCGTGCTTATTGAAGTTTTAGCTTTTCACCAATTTCGGAACAACATTCCTTCCATCGCAATATCAGGGTTTACACACATTCCGACGGGTACTTGTTTTGATCGCAATAACCCAAGAGGGTTTTACTTTGCGATTGGTTGGCAATACTCCCTTATTCCGATCTGGGATTGCGATCGCATATTGCGATCGCATTTCCGACGGGATTTAAGGTCCTTGTTGAATCGAAACTCTGCCCATTTTTAGTTTACAATATTCCGATCAGACTTTCCGATCTAGAACATTCCGATAGAACTGCATTTCGATAGACCATATTCCGACAACTTTGATTTTTAGTATTCCGATGGTGACCTACATGAACATTCCGATGGACTCCACTTTGACATTCCGATGGATTGTTTTAGTTATATTCCGATGCTTATGTCTTTGATGCATTCCGATAGAATTAATTTTCCATATTTCGATAGAACAAGTTTTTAAGGATTAGTTCAATTAAGTTTTCAAAGTATTTGTCTAATCTTTTCTTTACGTTTTCAAGCATTCAGTTTTAACTTGTTAATCTAGTTTAATCTTTTAAAAGCTTTAATTACTTATATGTCATTAGTTCAAAACAGATAAACAAACCAACTCTTTCTTATTAACCAAGAACAAATCATTCCACTTAGAGCCGTGATCAATTCGAGAGGATACCGAGATTAAATCCTGAACCCATAGCAAAAAACATTAGTATCAAATGGCGCCGTTGCCGGCTCTTCTCGTTAAGATCAACAGTTTTTTGTGAGAACTTGGATTTTGGGATCCGTTCCCCGTGAACGTTACTTTTTCATAAAAAATTTCAAAAACACAAAAAAATATAAAATTTTCAAAAATCCTAAAAATTAAAAAACATAAAAACCAAAAATATTTTTGCTTTGTTTTTGCCTTGTTAGTTCTTTTGCAGGTGCATGCGTACACGATCAACGTCTTATCAAGAGCCCGAGCCTCTCGAAGACTTAGACATGGCCGGTGTACAAAAAAACAACAATAACCCACCTCAAAACAATAATAACAGTAACAATCCACCTTTCAACAACAATAATAACAACAACAATGAGCCTCTACCGGATAATCGCCCGATGATTGAACTTCTGCAAGCACATGTAGAGGGTAACGATGATCCAATTGTCATACCCGCGTTTGCAGCCAACAACTTTGAGCTCAAATCCGGCTTTATCCAGATGGTCTCTGCTCAACCATTCTTGGGGCGTACCATTGATGATCCACATGACCACATCAAGAGATTCTTGCAACTCACTAATACGGTCAAATTCAATGGTGTTCCACAAGAGGTAATCCGTTTATAACTTTTGTAACACCCCCAAATTTATACAACTCAATACAGCGGAAGACTCGTTGGTGTTACGGGATAGCACATTACTCACATCATAGACAACGCATAAAAATCGCGTCGTTTAATAATAAATCATTTCCATTCATAAACATCAAAGTTACATCGGTCCCAAGTCATTATATTTCATACAAAGTTTTACATAGTATTTGAATGGAAAATATGGTTTAGGTGCGGGCCATGAATTCTTGTCGTCTTCCCGAGAATTACTTTCAAGTACCTGAGATAAGACATGTTAAAATAAAAGGTCAGCGATAACGCCGAGTGAATTCATAGAGTTTAATAAATTCCATCAATATAATATCAGTTTAAAAGTATTACTGAAAGTCATTTTGTACAAATCGTTTTGATAGGCCATGAAATAGCCAAAGTCATTTTATACAATCCTTATCGAAAATCATAATATAGGCATTTGCCTTAAAAATCATTATACGAGCCAAAGTCGTAAAAACATCATACAATACGCCTTATGACGTTGTATAAAATCAAATAAAAACCGTTATATGAATATGGTTATGAAAACCAAAACACAAACATAATATCAATAGTATGACCCTGTATTGCTAGTCAGGCAATACATCGTAATTCGGAGCGTCTAGTAGTATTTTGTTAACTTTGGATTATTATAAGCCGCATGACATTGTTACCTTACTAAACCAACAACGGGTAGCTAACCCGATACCAATTTTGCCCATCTAAAGTAGCGTGTCGTCACAAAGGTCACGCTATGGAAATCTTCTCATACATAAATTCGCTTACTAATCAATGTGGCACGACGGGGATCAACCGTCAAGGCGCGAACTAGGGTGATCGTCTCCAAATAGTACTATTAAATGCATAAGCGTCTACCAAATCCCGGTAGTTCACAATTCATGCTAATGGGACTTTTAGTGACATAACCTAACTTTAATAATCCATTTAATTTCATCTATCGGATCCTTTAATCATTTATCGGGTCATACAATCGGGTCATTCAATCATTCGGGTCCAAAATCAATAAACAAACAATCGGGACAAATGGTGTCCTATTTTATAAAAACTAACATGTTATCTCCCTCGCGGGTTTATAAAACATTTATAAAAACATTTAAAAGAGTGCGAGGCTATGAACTCACGTTGATGTGGGAAGGCGGGTTATCGGCAATTCGGACGTACGGTACGTGCTTCAATCACGGAAACCTAGACAAATAATATTCGTCTTAGACTCATGTCCAATGACTTTATAAAAATAACAATTATGTATACATATGATGATTTTATATATATGATGATCAAGTGGGTTTACATATTCTCATTTACTCATTTTTGTGTTATGTGTCGATAACTTTTATACTAGTTTTCTAGTTTTACCTATTTACACGTTTTAAGTCCAATAAACTTATTATAAGTTCCTTAACTTGTTTTAATCCCTTTTATACGTATATTATCAGTATGTATACTTTCCATGTTGGGCCCAAATGGGTTAAACCCAATAAGTTCTTTTTACAAGTTTTTATCTTATTTAGTCCAATTATTAGTCCAATATGCTTAATTAGCTCGTAAATGTCCGTATTTCTTATAGTTTGGATTTTATCGGTTTTTACTTGTATTAGATACTTATATATCAGTATATGACTTTTATAAACTTTACATTAGACGGGTTTGGTCGTCTAAGTTTTATTTGGCGAAAAACGTTAATTTTACGGCGATAGCCGAAAAAGTCGTAAAAATCAAGTTTATAGTTTTTATTACTTATAAATATTATTTCACCACCATTTATATAATTTACCCATTTAATTAACCTTTTATATATTTATATAAATAAGTTTTATAAGTTAGTGGGTTTTTATTTTTACATTTTATACATTAAAATGTGAGTGCTTATATAATAATAATAAATATTAATTCCAAAAATCTGATTTTTATCTTCATGTTCACCATTTTTACCATATCTAGAGTTCTATAATGAATTAGAAGCTCATTTTTGGGTGACATGTTCTTCATATTATGTGCTACATTTAACTTAGTTATAGCTACTGCCCATTTTAAGTTTATCATGCCTTAACAGTCCTTACAAAACTGCTTATTCAGATTAGACCACCTAACTTGTTTTGATCATAGCTTACTGTAAATCCATTCTACTTCATCATTTTATCAGTTCATAACATGTTTCTTTACTGTTTTATACAGCCATGTAGATTAAGCAAGATTTTAGCCTTGTTCTTTATAGTTTTTCACCTTTTTAATCATGTTTATCAACACCAAATCCCCACATAACATTTTTATCATCATATAATCATCATATACATATACAATAGGAAATAAAATACATGTTTACATAATCAAAATAACAAGAAGATGAGGAGGACAATCTTTATACCACCATGATGATGTAGGTTATGATTTGGACATGGTTTTGGATGGAGAAACTTGTGCATAGCCAAGACCATCTTCATGATCACCATTCTTCATGAACTCCTTGTAGAAAATCAGCCCTAATACTCCATGGAAACTCCTCCTTGGATGTTAAAACTTGCACCAATCTTCATCTTTTTGAATGGAGATTAACATATGTTAATTATAACATATGTTTTGTGGTTAAATTTTGTATGAATGGTGGTGTTTGTGGAGCAAATGGGACGGCACCCTAGAGAGAGTAGAAAGGAAATTGTGTGGTATTGCATGTTGCAAAATGAGAAGTGGTTTTAGTTAGTTGTTTTGAGGTTGGAAGTAGCTTATTATGTAAGCATGATGGACAAGTGTAATACTTGTTAAATAAAGTTCGACACCTAAAGGTGTTGGTGAGTTTTTGGCCGCCCCATGTGTGCTAGTGGGGTGGGACAATGTATTTGTCCCATCTCACTAGTTTACGGGTATTCCTCGATTCTAGTTTCCTCGATTTGCGTGCCCTCGGGTCGTTTTACGAAAAACGTTTTTATAAATTATGAATCAACGTCACAAAACGAAAACAATAAAAATTGTCTCATCAAAAACGGAGTTCGAAAACGTAAATACGTAATCCTAGGGTTTCCGGTTTAGTCGTAAAGGACGTTAAAATAAAATCGTAAGTCCTAATCTTTTCTCGTAAATTTGTGAGTTTATGAACCAACACAAATTTAAAACTCCAAAATAATATTCATGGACAAATTTATTTTCTGAAATGTCGGACTGTCACCAAAACAGTGTATGTAAACGTAAGCACGTAACGTTGAATCCTCCGGTTTAGACGTAGTCGATGCTACTTCAAGACGTAAATCCAAATTTCTTCCCAAAAATAAGTGAGTTCATATTGTAACATTAAAATAATGTTTTTAAATAATATTCGAGAATAAAATACCAACCATAAATTGACGGATTGTCACAGCATTTACCCCTAAACAGGATCTTTGTCCTCAAAGATCATCTTACCTTACTACTCGCTTCTTATAGAGTTAAAGCCATGTGGGTATTTCCTCCACATTCGGTCTTTTCTCACAAGTGCAATTCATTACAATACGTGACTTCTATCAATCATAACTACGGGAATAAGATCAGGCTTAATGTTGACTTACTTTCTCTATCCATGATGTTCACGGGTTTCTGATGAATGCAACTTTTCGCCGATCTAAGCTTTACTAAGAACAATCAGATTTTCACTTGATAGATATTCCATCAAGTTCGATTTACGAAACATAATTCATGCAGTTCTTGAAGTCCTAGGGTAGATCCAGCTTATATGCCTTTCAATCCCAACTTTTACATCATCTCAATGGTCCCAAACAACGGGGACTTATATCCCATGATTTGTCAGATCATGAATTCATTTTTCTAAGGTTAAAATTTTGGCATAACTTCGCTACCCATCTGGCACTCCAAGATCTACATTTCATATTCACATAACCTCTTGCCACTACCGGCAGTCAATAATCAGATTCTAATTTCAACAATCATTTCAGATCTCGCGGGTCGGGTATTTTGCAAAGTTAGGTTCGCCATTATAGGAAACCTTAAACCTAAATGACATGTCCAACTCATAATGGATGTATGTCGGGTGTCTTTATCTCAACTCCTGCTTACAGATGCTCTAATATTTAGATCCTAACAAGATTCGATCTCAATCCTAACACGATGATTATCAATGATAATCCTTCCAAAGGAAAACGATTATACGGTTCATTACCAAAGGTCAATCATTCAAACATAGAACAATGCTTATAGTATTTTGTATCGTTACTTTACCTCGTCCCTTCGATTGGGGTGGTACATAGTACTCTCATCAAGGTTTGTTCTCAATGACTTCTGAGCAAATTTCTAGAAATTCGATGCGAAGCGAGGATCTTGATATATTGATGATCGATACAAGCACACTATGTTTACATAACTCTTTTGCATTTATCATTAACGGGAATGATATTAGCAGATTTGGTCAGTCTGTCGACGATGATCCAAATCGAATCAAATTCATATGATGACCTTTGCAATAGATAGACGTTTACTAATGTATGAGGTGATGTCTGCCTTCATAATTTGCCATTAGTATAACTTTTTCAGACATTGATACTTTTAGTCATAAATGACATAAATAGAATACTTATACTTACAAATTCCAACATAACTATATCTCACAATCCTCCATATTTAGGCAATCACATGTGGTCTTTAAAACATTTAACGCTATCGGCTTCTCAACTCTAATGGTTCATACTAGCCGTGAAACCTTTTTATTATCTACATCATCCTTTTTATAAGCATCGGCTATATTTTAAATTGTTCGGCAATTTATTTTGCACCTTCATTATTAAAGAACATGTCCTAATTGGTTCTTTATCTTTTATACATAATGTGTCGGTATCTATATTCACTTCTCACGATGATATAATTATCATGTCCACAATTCACTCAGATATTCTTTCTATATTATGCGTCAGTAATTACGTTCACCTTCCTGATGAAATAAATATCATAACCGTATTTATTCAAAATTTCTTTCTTCATATTTTATAAGTTTTGGTTTCGTCTCATCTATCATTTTTATCCGTTTTACTCAATCCGTCGTCTAAAGCGTCGTTAATTATTACAACTAATTACATATTAAATATTCAATTTTTATGAAACGTAAACGTAAAAATTTTAAATTTCTTAGTTCGACCAATTATATAAAATGTTCAAAGTAAATTTGAATTTAATTAACAAGATTTTGGTTGATTTATCAAAAATAATTAATAAGATTCGTAAATGTTTGAAAAATCTTTGGTTATACTTTGGTCAAAATTTTCTTAGTTGAAAAGCAAAAATTGTTGTTTCAAATTTTAAGTCATGGTTTATATAGTTTCCTCAATTCTTCTTAAGTTGTCTAGAAGTATACACAAACATTTACCCCTAAACAGAAGTTTAGTTAAATGGTTTGTGTATAAGGGAATAATCCCTTAAAATCCTTTGTTTAAAACATTTGTCAAAACATATTTGTACTTTCTTTTTAGTATAACCCAAAGTCTTAAATGACTTCTAATTTTTGAAGAGTCAATTTATATTCCATTATCTATTAATCACACGGTTAAATCATTTAAAGTATTAAGTCTTAGGTCATATGTTAAAAATATTAAAGTATAGGTTTTTATCGTTCGGCCAATTCCGGGCAATCTATAAATAATTATTAACTCATTCTTATTCTTATAAACAAACATATAGTCCTTAATGATCACGAGCATGAAGTTATCAAATTACAGCCTACACACGTGATTTACCAAATTTATGAATGCTACATGTGTATTAGTTAACCCAAACGACATCACGTGGAACTCATAATGTTCATTACAAGTACCGGATGTAGTGATTGGAATACATAATCTTTTCCGCAGATGCGAAGTTGATGATAACCATGCCGTGGATCAAATCTTTAAAACATACGCTAAAACCTTGTAAATGATCAAACAAATCTTCCATTTCGAGTTATGGATATCGTTTTCGATTGTCAATTTACTCAGTCACGGTAATCTATAAATATAAGGAATGATATAACCATAGCTCTTCATGATGACAGGCTTGGTATAATAAAATCTTTCTCCGACAACTCTCTCAGTTGTACGGTAATTCCTTTAATTTAGATGGTGTTGACGTACAGTGCACAAGCCACAGGTGCAGCACCGGGAATATAATCAATACCAATTTCGACTTGCCTTAATGTCAAAAGTCTAGGTAAATTTTACCAACAAATACCTCCTAACGTTTCAGATAACAAAAACATCTTTTAATAAATTCATTTTAGGTTCTTCTCGATTACAATATCTATAACTAGTTCATAACCATTCACGGTATACTTCTAAGTCTAAATGCATGATAAAATCATCCATCAAGAATTATTTAGTTCACTTTTGATAATCAACATCTTATCTGTTAGGGGAATTCTATTTGAGTTCCCATCCATTAAGACAATTTCGTCATGTCATAATCAATCAATCCATTCTACTAGCACTATCAACTTTTCAGTTTTATTGCCGTTGATAAGATGTGAACTTCTCAAAACACTAATAATAATTCATAATCCTTCACAAATTCAGGGATATTAGGATACACAACTACTATTAAAAGAGTAAGGTCAACGCATAATCTATGCGAGAGAATTTCAAATCAGATACAGACGAAAACATTTAATGAATATGAATATATCCCATGTTTTCATAATTTGAGTACGCATTCGAAAGATCCTCGGATCGTTACCCAGGTCATTCAAATGAAATCAAATCATAAGAAATGATAAGAACGTCGATACATCCAGTCGGGTATCAACACTCGATAATCAGATACTTTTCCTAAGAATCTCACTACGGGAGAATTGGACAAGAAAGAATTGTCAATGGTCAAATAAGACAATTTCCACAGACGAGTAAACTCGACTCAGAAGAATAGATGCTACTGGCACATATGTAGGTGTCCCTAACATTATGTCCTTATTTTTCACTTCTTGTAGATCTCATAAAATTTAATCTTTCACAATCTTCAAAGAAAATGTAGTGTTTATTATTCAGTTTTATGGTGACTACTAATCAGCCTTGCATAGTCCATTCCAAATTGTATGTAGGCGCGCAACTATATACAATTTCAAGATTAACGATGCAATACTCAGTTCGTCAAAATTTTATCATCATATTTATAAAACATTTTCATGCTTAATTCTTAAATAAGAATCAAAAATAAATTTACAAAGATTTTCTTTGTTATGAAAACAACTAAGTTTTCCAAAGCGTCTCATAAACAACTTCATTTTGATATCAATCACTTATAATTCTTACTTTGAATAATCCTTATTGTGATGAAAATTAAATTTTCTCAAAGGATACCGTTTTAACTTTATAAAAACAATGTGTGATCTGCAAAAGAGTGATGAAGAGTTGTTCATCAAGAACTAACTATAGTAAGATAGGAAATGAGCCTTTGCCAAATAATCATGAGGTTCATGATCTCTATGGCACTCAAAAAGAATAATCCACAACGTAACTCAAATCAAGATGAGTACTCGTTCAATGGTTACATCACTAATGCGAACATTAGGATGATGCAATAAAGGATAGATAACATCGATACATGTAGAATTTAGTAATCAAAGGTAGTCTTTTTCATTAGTCACAAACAAGTCAAATTGTACCGTAACACATTACATGTCACTATGTCATACAATTCTCGGAACTCATCCTACCAACTGATGTCTCAGTTAAGTTAGGGATTATTTTTAAAAGATACCACAATGAATACTAATCTACAAGAGTCATTAGGTGTCCCACCTGTCCCGGAAGATCCATCGGTCCCAATTTAGAAGAAGATTTCTTCAATTTATTTCTTGGACACTGGGCATCCTCGTCATTGGACAATGGCTTAGGAACAATACTTAACACGAATCAACAATCAATTAAAACCTTATAATTCAATCACAGAACTTAACGACTTCCTCTTAACAATCTCATATTCCATTCAAGTTAAATTTTACTTTATTCAAGTTTCAACCAATCTTTATACTCAATTTGATATCCTACCTCATTCTCCAATACTTACAACCTTATTCTTCGGCCTTGTAAAGGCAATACAATCTCAATATGAATCAACACTTAATTTCCAATCCTATTAGCTCTTACAACAACAATTATCAAATGAGTCATTAATATGAAATGACTTGATCATTCAACTAGACTTCTCGGAAAGGTATTAGTGGCATGAGGCTTTTGGGTAATGGTTCCAATAACAGCCTCAAGTGCAACATTCACCCTTTCGATTTCAATTTAAGAATAGGATGACAACGAATCAGATGACATCTTTCTAGGTGGTAATGTTTTGTCAAACTCCACTCTATAAGGAAAGATCGTCATGACATCGATATCAGTTTTAATCTCGCCAATTCTTTTTCAATATCACAATCAACTAATATCTACATTTCTACGAATATTAACCATTTGTTGGGATCATAAATATCCGCAACTTGGTTTAGATCTAGGATAGCTAGAAATCCTACGAGAATAGCTTCGATTAATTTACTAGGGGATTTAGGGTTACTTGTGACAATCTACGTCGTATAAATACCTTGTATAAAAATCAAATTAATCATCAAACAATCATGTAATAAAATTACATCATATATATATAATCCAAGTTATATATATATATATTAAAATAACACTTCTCAGTCTTGGCCTTGTTGGTAACTCGGGAATTCTTCGGCACCGTTATAGTCAAAAGATTTTTAGACATTTTTAGAAAAATGTTTATAGTTAAAAGATTTTGAAAAGTTTTATTCAAAACCTTCATTTTAAAAATCTTTCGTTCTCTATAACGAGAGCTCTGATACCAAACCGTAACACCCCCAAATTTATACAACTCAATACAGCGGAAGACTCGTTGGTGTTACGGGATAGCACATTACTCACATCATAGACAACGCATAAAAATCGCGTCGTTTAATAATAAATCATTTCCATTCATAAACATCAAAGTTACATCGGTCCCAAGTCATTATATTTCATACAAAGTTTTACATAGTATTTGAATGGAAAATATAGTTTAGGTGCGGGCCATGAATTCTTGTCGTCTTCCCGAGAATTACCTTCAAGTACTTGAGATAAGACATGTTAAAATAAAAGGTCAGCGATAATGCCGAGTGAATTCACAGAGTTTAATAAATTCCATCAATATAATATCAGCATAAAAGTATTACTGAAAGTCATTTTGTACAAATCGTTTTGATAGGACATGAAATAGCCAAAGTCATTTTATACAATCCTTATAGAAAATCATAATATAGGCATTTGCCTTAAAAATCATTATACGAGCCAAAGTCGTAAAAACATCATACAATACGCCTTATGACGTTGTATAAAATCAAATAAAAACCGTTATATGAATATGGTTATGAAAACCAAAACACAAACATAATATCAATAGTATGACCCTGTATTGCTAGTCAGGCAATACATCGTAATTCGGAGCGTCTAGTAGTATTTTGTTAACTTTGGATTATTATAAGCCGCATGACATTGTTACCTTACTAAACCTGTTGATCCCAAACTTAGATCGATTAGCTTTGTGTATACGAGATTAGATCAAGTAATACACGTAGAGAAACCTTTGTATATGCTTTATGAATCTAAGTGTTATGCGGAATTTAACACTTAAACAAGAACACGCAAGATGTAAACAAACTTTCACTTTGATTATGAATATCGAACTTGCTTGCAATGAAAGATGTTTACGAATGAAAACTTATATAAAACTTATATTGAACATTAACCTAAAGGCCTTCTTTTATAGATACAAGAAGCCTTGTATAATAATCTACGTATCAACTATTCTAGGTAAAGATAAATATAGAAAATACATTGTCGTTTCTATCCTTACTAGAAGTATTCTATAATATAATAAACGTGTAGATTATATCTTCCATCAGTGCTTGTCTTCAATGTGTCAACGCTTGAATTTAACTTTTCAACGCTTGAGCTGTCAGCGCTTGTATTGTTCTTGTCAACGCTTGTTTTGTTCTTGTCAACGCTCAAGTGATCTAGCCTTAATTTATTCCCAACAATCCTCCCCTAAACTTGATATCCACTCTTATGATCAAGTTTCTAAATAAGCATTAAGGACTTGGAGGAGTCTGACAAACCTTCTCATATTGGTAATGAATAAATCTGATCAAATCTTTTGCCACGTCACTTGAATAATCTATTTCCAGCTGAGTGTCCTTCATCTTTTCCAAAACAGCCTTGGACATGAAATACTGAGCATCCACAAGTAGATACTCAACAAACTTTGTAGAACTCAAATGGTATACACCAGCAGCTGAATATAACCTCCATTGAAGACCACTGAGGTCATCTTCAAGATCCTTCAATATTGCAGGATCCTCATCTTTTGGCCCACACATTCTTTTGAATGTGGTCCAAAGTTTTATTCCATTAGCTGAAGTTGGTGCTTCAGCCTCATACTTGGTCTCCGGTATCCTCCAAAGGTCCACCAAGTCTTCTCTATCACAACTTGCAAATAAAGATATGAGAGTGGTAAAAGTGCGTACCTCCTTGCCAAATCTGCCAATCTTCCAGAACCCACATTCATCTTCTTCATAGCTCACAATTGGGTTCCTGGAATCTAATGGTAACACTTGCACCATATCTGAAGCTTCTAATGGGGAGAGCTTGAGGCTCTTTCTTATAACTGCTTCACTTGGATATAGTGGATCCATATCTTTTGGAAACTCAAATTTAAATCCCTTCTTCACTGGCCTGGGAACCATCATAGCTTTCTTGATTTCCATTTCTTCTGCAAGTTGCTCCTTTCTTTCATCTGAAAGAAGTCTGAGAGTGTTTGCTTCCTGCACTCTCACCCAAATGGGATAAGCCCTGTTTTCCAACTCATCAAATGTCAAAGCCTTCAACTTCTGATATGTCCATCCAACTCCATGACATCTGAGCAACATAAAGTAGAGCTCCCTTCTATCCCTTTTTAACTCTGAGAGAATATTGCTTGCCTTGTGTTTCAAAATTACCTGGCAATCCTTCTGAACTCTAAGAAGAAACTCCAAACCCCATATTTGATCTGAAATGGTCAAGTCTGGATTATCCATGCAGCTTTCTTCCCAAGAATTGTACATTTGAACCACCTCTGGCATGTCAAAGTCAACCTGCAGTTTCAATTCTCTCAGCTTCTCTTTGGCCAACTCATCTCCATACTCAAGCCTTTCAGGTTCTATAATCATTACACTTGAGTCTGAGTCACTTTCTTCTTCTGAAGTCACAACAAATGGTGACTTCTCCTTTTCATCTTGTTCCATCATTTGTTCAGCCAATCTTCTATCAAATTCAACTTGGGCTGCATCCTTTGGAACAATTTCTTCTACCATTTTACCCTTACCCTTATCTGATGGTGCAATGGTTGGTAAGGTAGATGGTAATACCTGAGTAGAAACCTCCTTGATGATAGATGATGACTGGGATACATCACCTTCATGTGCAGGTCTGTCAACGCCCAAATTTATCCTATCAGCGCCCAAAATACTTCTATCAGCGTCCAAATTTGCCTTGTCAACGCTCAAATATTTTCCCTCAGCGCCTTGTGTAACCTCTCTCAACATAGCTGTAAATGATAAATTTAAATTGGTGGGAGAGACTAAGGACGTATCAAAACCTGTTTGTTTCTTCAAAGTTGTAAGGGCTTCAGCAACATCCATTGATTGACCATCCTGGCTGCCCTTATCACTCAGATTTATTTGATCGTCCTCCCCTTTGGAAGACTCCTCCATACCCCTTCTAGCACGATCACTTTCCAAAACAACAATCCTCTCCCTCAATTGCTTGAGTTCAAGGCCTTGTGAGCTGACAATTTGTACTAAGTCTGCATTTTGCTTTTGCAAGCTTATGTAGACAGCCGTCAATTCCATAAGAGTCATTGGTTCCAGTCTGCCCTCTTCTAAAATGGGGATTTGACCTCCCAAGTCAGATTCATTAGGCAAGGATGAGGACTTAATGATGGTGGGACTGCCTTGGCCAGCTTCTAAGCCAGAACCAATAGTCCCAGCCTCATCCAGGTCACCAGCCACACTTGTGGTGGTGGTTCTCTCTGATTCATGGCTAGGACCACCAGAGGAGAACACTCCAATAGTCCTTTGGCGTTTCATCAACCTATATTCAGGGGGTATGGAAGATGGTGTGGAAGAATGGGTAGATGTGGGTTGGTTAAGGGGTGTTTGGGATTGTGAAGGTTGTGTATCAGCGTTGGAAATAGGCACATCAACGCCAACATTTGATGTGTCAGCGTCAAAGGGTTCTTGGTCAAGTTGCATGTGTTCAGGTGAAGGTAAAGGTTCAGGAATGGGTTCAAGTTGTGGCTGAGGGTCAATTTGAGGTTGGGGGTCTGGTTGAGGTTGTACTGCTGCAATAACAGCAAACATGGCTGGGGTTAAAGGTAAGTCTCTATGGGGTGGTGAATCCATCTTCATAAAAATAGCTTTCTTTTGCTCAGGGATCTTATAAAAATCATTGTGATCCCTTGAGCAGTAACCTTGATCATCAAAAACCATTTGCAGAAAACGGGGATAAGCTAAAGTCATTTTTGTCCCCTTGTTTTTACACATCCCCTCAAAAATCATTTTAGAATAGTTGTATTTTTGCCCTGTTGCAATGCACACAATAGCACTTGCAATGGATCTATTGATCTCATTGTGTGCAGTACATTTGGGACTCAAACATTGAAGGAGGACGTGTATGAGGTACTTCCAGGCTGGGGGAAATTCCTGCTTATGATACTTATTAAGAGTACCTTCATCAGGAAAAGGATATCCCAAATCCCTAAGCCCTTGTTCTATTTCATTTATGGGAAGGGTGACTATACCATCAGCATCATCAAGATGCAAGGCTTGGCGTACCAAAGCCTCAGTAACCATCCAAGATCTCCCATGAACAATAGAAGTCAATGTGGTCACTCCATTAACTGTTGAGGAACTGACAGTGTTCCAAAACTGCTTAATGTGTGTGACTAGAATGAGTGGTGCATGAGAAAGAGCATACCTTAATGGGGATGCGTTCAAATATGCCACCATTTGTGTGTATTGAGGAAACAAATCATCATCAGCGTCAAGATAAGCAATCATGTTGTGTTGTGATCTGAACCCCAATGCCAATTCTGCTGAGTTAAACTTTGGTGCCATTGATGAAAGCTGTTAATTTTAAGTGAAGAAGATGAAGTTGATAAGAGAAAAGTGTTAGACAAGAATTATAGATACCCTGTTTAAAATAGGAGCCAAAATTATAGGAGAGAAAGAATGCATGTGATTGGCCCAAAAATAGGCAACGATTTTCAAAAATCAATCATGAAAATATTGAAAAAGTTATAAGTTATCTCATGCATTAAATGAAAGTAACAACTCCTAAAATTACGGCTTGAAAATATGTCAAAAAGTAACAACTGGATAGGTCCCATTGAGTGTCAACGGTAAAAAATAACCTATCAACGCCCAACGACTATAATCTTGTCAACGTTTGCCTAAAGCCATGTCAGCGTCCAATTTGGTCACAACAACGCTTGGAAAATTCTTGTCAGCGTCCAAAAATAAAATTATTTTAAAAAGTGAAAAATGACCTTAACAAGTAATTTATCCTAGAGAAGATAACCAAAAGCTGATAATTATCATAGGGCGGCAAGCACTGTCCAGTTATGCACACTTGCATAAGCAAGATAGACATAACAGTCCTCTAGTGTCCCTTGCTAACCAAAACTCTTAACAACAAAGTTACCTTATAAAATCCTTGTTACTCCCAGGTAAATCCCATATCAAAATCATTCCCAAGTCTCCCAACAGACCACAACCAATTCTAGGCCAAAAATGTCTTGGCAGCATGCAAAGTTGATATACTATGCATGCTATAGTGCCTCATGATTTAGTAAAACTAACTCATACTCACCTGTGGACACAATCTAGAATTGTGATAAGAGTATCATATGGATACCCAAACATCCTAAAGGTTCCTAAAACCTCCCCTTAAACTATGATACAAAAAGTTTGCTAATATCATGCATGAACATAAAAAAGTTATGTCAAGATAGGAATGAAACATTCCAACCATCATCCATAAATAAAAACTTGTCCAAATGCTTCTCCATTGATCCATAAGCAACTCTGTATCCAATGGTATACTGCTAACACCATCTGCACATTTAGATTGAAAACCACAAAACTAACATTGTTGCTGACAACGCCCCGATAACACATGACAGCGTTGAGGGAAACTTTGTCAGCGTTAGACAATTATATTGCTGACAACGTTGTAAAAACACTTATCAGCGTTCAAGCAACCTTTGTCAGTGTTAGAAAAATATAGTGGAAAATCTAAATCATCAATAAGACCAATAATAATAATGCATCATCCTGTACATACTTTTACAAAAAGAATCCAAAACACATATTATGTGAGATTAACCATTCCAATACTTGTTACCAAGTATTGAAATCTCCCAGCATCAAAAGGTTTAGTTAATAAATCTGACACATTTTCCTCAGTGTCAACCCTATCTGGTTGTATTAAACCTTTCTCAAAGCAATCTCTTATAAAATGGTGTCTAATTTCTATGTGTTTAGTTTTAGAATGATGTACAGGATTCTTAATGATGCATAAAGTACTATTATTATCAACAAATATCTTAGTATGCATGAAATTATACCCATAGTCCAACAGTTGGTTCTGAATCCACAAAACTTGGCCACAACATGCAGCTGCAGCCACAGACTCTGCTTCAGTTGTAGAATTAGCCACCACTGTCTGTTTCTTGCATTGCCAAGATATTAACCTGCTACAAAGAAACTGATATCCACCAGTTGTGGATTTCCTATCAAACTTATCACCTCCATAATCACTATCTGAATATGCAATCAGCTCCAATGGTGAATCCTTTGGGTACCACAAACCAAGACTAGGGTAGCATCTTAGGTACCTAAAGATCCTCTTCATAGCATAAAGGTGACATTCTTTGAGAGTCACGTGATGGCGTGCACAAGCACACACAACAAACATAATGTCAGGTCTGGAGGCAGTAAGATACATCAAGGATCCAATCATGGATCTATAGTGCCTGACATCAACATCTTTCCCATCTCCAATCTTTCCCCAAGGGTGTTCTCTATCCATAGGAGCAGTAGCCCTCTTTTCATGTGGAGAAAAGCCAAACTTCTTCAAGATCTCAACAACATATTTGTCCTGGGAGATGAAGATACCATCTTCTTTCTGCTGAACTTGTAAACCAAGAAAGAAGTTCATCTCCCCCATAGCACTCATCTTGAATTTGTCTGTCATAAGCTTGGAGAAATCCTCACTCATCTTTGGATCAGTAGACCCAAAAATCGATATCATCAACATAGACCTGCACAAGCAACACATCCTTGCCTTTCTTCTTGGTAAACAGTGTCTGATCTATGGTGCCCCTTTTGAATCCATTGTCCACCAAATAGGTAGACAAAGTACCATACCATGCTCTAAGGGCTTGATGAAGGCCATACATAGCCTTTTTGACTCTATACACTTTATCTGGATGCTCTGGATCCTCAAAACCAGGAGGTTGCATTACATAAACTTCCTCAACAATGGTGCCATAGAGAAAAGCACTCTTAACATCCATTTGATAGACTGTGAAACCCATGCAAGAGGCATAGGCTAGAAAAATCCTAATAGCTTCAATCCTTGCAACTGGTGCAAAGACCCCTCATAGTCTATCCGTTCCACTTGTGTATAACCTTGAGCCACTAACCTTGCCTTGTTTCTGACCACAATACCTCTTTCATCTCTTTTGTTCCTGAGAACCCATCTTGTCCCTATAGGTCTGACATATCTAGGACAATCAACCAGCTCCCAAACATCCTGAATTGCAAATTGGTGAAGCTCATCCTGCATTGCTTCCACCCAACTTGGTTCTTTGAGAGCATCAAATATTTTCTTGGGTTCTTCTTGGGACAGAAAACTTGCAAACAAACATGCTTGCACAAGAGGGGTATCAACCTTCTTGTGTATATTGGCAATAAACCCACCAAGACCTTGATGAGATCTTCTAGTCTGAACTGGAGTCATAATATCACCAATGATCTGAGATGTGGGGTGATTCTTCATTGTGGAAGTGAGAACCCCTCCTTCAAAAAGTCTGGTGTCCTCAACCTCACGCTCCATGTTGTCAATAGCTTCTTCATCAGACTCTCTTATATCAACATAAGGATGACCTTCTTCATAAGAATTGGAAGGTTCACCTTGTTCAAAAGTGGAAGAGAAAAGATGTGCAAAGGTGTTGTCAACGTCTGAACCTTGTTTGTTAACGCTTGGGCTAACAACGCTTGAAATGTTGTTTTCAACGTCTGAATTGGTCTTGTCAGCGCTAGATTTGCCTTTGTCAGCGCCTGAAGAACCATGCATGTTTGTATCTGGTGGTATTTGGAAACCACCATTATCTTGTCCAGCAGCAGCAGCAGCAAAAGCATCTGTCCAAATGGGAATTGTGACATATTCAAATGTAGGAGATGCCTTTTCTGCTTGTGATCCAACCTTTTCATGAACCTGTGTACCTGAAACATTAACAACTTGTTCCTCCACAACATTTGAAGTTACCTTCACAATGTCTGGGGACAGGCATATAATTTAAAGTTCTAGATAAGGGTTCTAAATCAAACAACCAATTAGGACCACTTTCAGGATCACTAGGTTTATTCTCTAAGAACCTAACATGTACTCTCTCAACTATACGTTTGTCCTCCTTAAGATAAACCCTATAACCCTTGCTCTGGACTGATTACCCCATGAAGTAACCCTCATCACCTTTTGCACTAAATTTCCCTAAGGCATCACTAGTATCAAAAACTACTACATGACATCCAAAAGGTCTGAGAAAACCAATATTAGGTTTTCTACCCCAAAGTAACTCATAAGGTGTTTTGTTCTGAATTTTGTTAACCAATGCTCTATTTTGCACATAGCAAGCTGTATTAACAGCCTCAGCCCAAAAGGCTATAGGAAAGTGAGCATCAGCCAACATTGTTCTGGCTGCTTCAATTAGGGTTCTATTTTTCCTCTCAGAAACCCCATTTTGTTGTGGGGTTCTAGCAATACTAAATTGCCTAGTAATTCCTTTCCTGGCACAGAAATCATCTAGCTTCTTGTTCCTAAATTCTCCACCATTATCACTCCTAAGCATTTTAACCTCATTGCCAGACCTTTTCTCAATCTGAGTGATAAAATCAATAAGAACATCAGCTGTGTCACTCTTCATAGCTAGAAAGAATGTCCAAGTAAATCTAGAGAAGTCATCTGTGACAACAAAGCAATATGACTTACCATTCAAACTTTCTATATTTGTTGGACCAAAGAGGTCCATGTGAAGCATATGAAGAGGTCTGAAACTAGTATGCACCTGTTTGGACTTGAATGAGACCTTGTGCTGCTTGCCTTTAAGACATGCAACACAAGAGTGGTCATTGTGGAAGGCCTTCTCAGGCAAACCATCAACGAAACCAAGCCTCACAAGTCTATTTATATTTTTAAAATTTATGTGCCCTAGTCTCCTGTGCCACAAATTACTCTCATCTACTGAGGCCTTAGCATAAAAACAAGACATATTTGTATTCATTTTAATCCCATTTAAATTCACATTATATATGTCCTTATGCCTAGGTGTTCTATACTCAATATATTTCTCATCAGGGATCTTAAAATCCTTTCTTAACACCAAACACTCAGTATCAGTAAAAAGAACTTTATTTTTGTTATCACAAACTTGTGATACACTAAACAGGTTGTAATCAAGTTCTTTTACCAGGAAGACGTTCTCAAAACGCAGATTATTGGTGAGAAGGGTTCCTTTGCCTGTAATGGTACCATAACCACCTCCAAAGTATACCTTATCACCATCTTTAATAGGAGTGAAATTCGTCAGATAGTCTTCCTTCCCTGTCATGTGCCTTGAGCATCCACTATCCCAATATCCATAATCATTGATCTGTCTTTGAATGCCCTGCACATAAAGAAAACAAATTAGTTTTCTTTGGGAACCCAAGTCTGAAAAGACTTAGATTCATCTGGTTGTTCAATAAGAACAGACTTAGTTCTCACAACAACCCCATTCTCATCCTTTTTAGGATGAAATACCCAGTTAACCCCAATAGGTTTTGTAATGACCTTTGAAATGTAATTAAATCTATTGCAAGTCATTGAAATCCCATTATCATTAGGGTTTTGATCTTTCTTGGGTCTCCATGTTAAGCTTGAAGAAGCTTTAGACCCCTTACCTTGTGGCTGCAAATATTTAGGTCTGGTCACGTTTCTGTCAGCGTTAGAATTTGTCCTGTCAACGCTGAAATTACCCTTGTCAGCGTTGAACCTAGGGTTTGCTACAGGAACCCATTGCCTATTTGACCAGGTGTTTGTCTTTTGAAATGGTCTTTGTCCATGAGTGTTAGACCTTCTAGAAAAGAATGGGGCAGGTCTAATCACTTGTGGACTTTGCTGCACACAAGGTTTGGGTCTGACAACGTTTGACTTTCTAACAACGTTGACTTTCTTCCTGTCAGCGCTGAAATTGTTCCTGTCAGCGCTGACTTTGGGAGCGTTGACACACTTGTATGCCAAATGTGAAAAGCTACCACAAGTGTAACAGGCTTTCTTAGACACAACCTTAGGTCTAGAAGAGAAGAAACCTGTTCCATGATTGCTAACTTGGCTCTTGGGTGACCTATTATTCCTATACATCTCTGCATATTTAATGGTAGGTCTTCTAACTGTGTTTGAGCATAGGTCAACAGCTTTACCAGTGATTGGGTGAGTAACCTTAATGGGTGGTGATTCATTGGGACTTTCACATAGCAAACCTCCCTTAACAAATAAAGTAGGGTTAGCTTTCTTCCACTCATTTAGGTCAGTCGATTTTTGTTGATACTCTTCTACTAGAGTGACAACTCTTGGTGGAGGAATGAATTCCTCCTCTTGAAGCTCTGGTAAACCAGTCCAAGATAAGTCCCTTCGTTGGACACCATAGAAGTCACCAGCTGGTGGTGGAACCAGAGAGTAATCATTCATCCCAATCCCAGTCATGTCCTTAGGATCCCTTTGTTTAGCTACACAGTCTCCTAGGGTTTGGGTGGCTCTATCAAATCTTTGAATTTTGAGGTCAACATTATCTTTATTCTTAATGGCCTCATCTAACTTAGCCTGTAGTTCACTATTAACCTTTTTCATGATGTTTCTAACATCCATACTACCCTCTAGCTCATGTTTTAAGATATTGATCTTATCTTTTAAGTTAAATTCCATTTTCTTGTATTCAGAAACAGTTTTCTCAGTTTCAGTAAGAGCTAGTTGGTAATTAGACAATTTACACCTTTCAGTACTCATATCATCTTTTAGTTTTAACACCTCTTTGTTAAGTCTTTCAGTGTTTAACCTACAACCTTTGCTACAAAAAGCATCATCATATACCTCATTATCAGATGAAGAGGAGGAGTGTGCCATGAGAGCATATTCAACATGCTCTTCTTCTTCACTATCAGCAACCAAAGCTTTATCCTCTTCAGCATTCTTAGCCATATAGATCCAATCCCATCCAGTATCATCAATTCCTTGAACTGCAACCATGGCTTTGGAATCCTGAGCTTTAACAACCTGACTTGAGGGTTTACCAGCATCAGATCTTCTAGGAGATCTGCATTCCCTCATGAAGTGCCCCATATGATGACAGTTGTAGCATTCAACTTTGGATTTATCAAATCCAGCTGTGTCTTTAGCATTGAAGGTCATCTTCTTTTTAAACCTTCTATTCCACCTATTTGCTCTTATACTAGCAAGAGCCATGTTCCACTTGATGTCCATCTCTTCCAAGTGCTCATCACTTATCTGCTCAAGGTCCTCATATGTAATCACTGAACCATTGGGCAAAGAAGCAATGTAAGCACAAACAGTATCCAAATCCAAACCAGCAAGTTTAACTCTTGGGGAGTCATTCTTGAATGTGTCATCGTCTGAAAAAGAGACGTTGACAGGACTTGTTCTAGTGCTGACATATGATGATCCAGTAACTGGATGTATATAAGCGTCCTTCTGATTGAATTGACCTTCACTATGAGAGAAGAAGGACATGTTGCTGGTGGTAGATTTGCTTCCATGCTCTGAAAGAGTTTCATCTTCCAACAGTCTTAGTTTGTTGTAGATGTCATCAAACGAGGAGCTCTTGTAAGTATTATTGGCAAGAATAGATCTTACCTCAATCTTCCATGCCTCACCAAGACTTTTAAGAAAGGTAGCATTGGTGTCAACATCACCAACTTGTGTCCCCATGAAGGACAACTTGCTTGTGATGTCAAGCAATCTGCTTCTCACACTACTCAGTTTCTCATTGGGTTGAGCTTTGAAGACAGCATAATCATGCAGAAGTTGCTTTTTCTTTTCTTCCTTAGTGTCTGCATTGCCACCATATGCAACTTCAAGTGCTTCCCAAAGATCCTTAGCAGATTCATAGCCTCTATATTTGTGATGGTTTTCTTGTCCCAAAGAGACTTTCAGAATATTTAGGGATTTCATGTCAACCCTTTTCTTTGCAATATCTTCAGCAGCTACAGCTCTACCATCTCCAGGTTTTTCTTTCTTATCCTCTTCAGGGCATCCTTCAACAGCTGTTCTTTGACTAATGGCATCAAAAATCTTTTGAGCCTTATTGAATGAGTTTCCATATTCAATAATCTCCCAGAGTGTGTAGTCATAGATCCCCAGATATTGTTCAAAGTTGAACTTCCATAAGTCAAAGTTGGTTGCATCAAGCATGGGAATCTTGATGTTTGGTAAGGGTGAGGAGGAGGAGGTTATTGCTTCAGACATGGTGTTGTTAGGCTTTCTGAGAAAATTAGGGTTTTGGTGTTTTTAGGGTTCTGGTGTTCGTGTATGGTGTTCTTTTAATGATCAAAAGTTCCTCAACAAGCTTTGATACCACTTGTTGATCCCAAACTTAGATCGATTAGCTTTGTGTATACGAGATTAGATCAAGTAATACACGTAGAGAAACCTTTGTATATGCTTTATGAATCTAAGTGTTATGCGGAATTTAACACTTAAACAAGAACACAAGATGTAAACAAACTTTCACTTTGATTATGAATATCGAACTTGCTTGCAATGAAAGATGTTTACGAATGAAAACTTATATAAAACTTATATTGAACATTAACCTTAAGGCCTTATTTTATAGATACAAGAAGCCTTGTACAATAATCTACGTATCAACTATTCTAGGTAAAGATAAATATAGAAAAAATACATTGTCGTTTCTATCCTTACTAGAAGTATTCTAGAATATAATAAACGTGTAGATTATATCTTCCATCAGTGCTTGTCTTTAATGTGTCAACGCTTGACTTTAACTTGTCAACGCTTGAGCTGTCAGCGCTTGTATTGTTCTTGTCAACGCTTGTTTTGTTCTTGTCAGCGCTCAAGTGATCTGGCCTTAATTTATTCCCAACAAAACCAACAACGGGTAGCTAACCCGATACCAATTTTTCCCATCTAAAGTAGCGTGTCGTCACAAAGGTCACGCTATGGAAATCTTCTCATACATAAATTCGCTTACCAATCAATGTGGCACGACGGGGATCAACCGTCAAGGCGCGAACTGGGGTGATCGTCCCCAAATAGTACTATTAAATGCATAAGCGTCTACCAAATCCCGGTAGTTCACAATTCATGCTAATGGGACTTTTAGTGACATAACCTAACTTTAATAATTCATTTAATTTCATCTATCGGGTCCTTTAATCATTTATCGGGTCATACAATCGGGTCATTCAATCATTCGGGTACAAAATCAATAAACAAACAATCGGGACAAATGGTGTCCTATTTTATAAAAACTAACATGTTATCTCCCTCGCGGGTTTATAAAACATTTATAAAAACAATTAAAAGAGTGCGAGGCTATGAACTCACGTTGATGTGGGAAGGCGGGTTATCGGCAATTCGGACGTACGGTACGTGCTTCAATCACGGAAACCTAGACAAATAATATTCGTCTTAGACTCATGTCCAATGACTTTATAAAAATAACAATTATGTATACATATGATGATTTTATATATATGATGATCAAGTGGGTTTACATATTCTCATTTACTCATTTTTGTGTTATGTGTCGATAACTTTTATACTAGTTTTTTAGTTTTACCTATTTACACGTTTTAAGTCCAATAAACTTATTATAAGTTCCTTAACTTGTTTTAATCCCTTTTATACCTATATTATCAGTATTTATACTTTACATGTTGGGCCCAAATGGGTTAAGCCCAATAAGTTCTTTTTACAAGTTTTTATCTTATTTAGTCAAATTATTAGTCCAATATGCTTAATTAGCTCGTAAATGTCCGTATTTCTTATAGTTCGGGTTTTATCGGTTTTTACTTGTATTAGATACTTATATATCAGTATATGACTTTTATAAACTTTACATTAGACGGGTTTGGTCGTCTAAGTTTTATTTGGCGAAAAACGTTAATTTTACGGCGATAGCCGAAAAAGTCGTAAAAATCAAGTTTATAGTTTTTATTACTTATAAATATTATTTCACAACCATTTATATAATTTACCCATTTAATTAACCTTTTATATATTTATATAAATAAGTTTTATAAGTTAGTGAGTTTTTATTTTTACATTTTATACATTAAAATGTGAGTGCTTATATAATAATAATAAACATTAATTCCAAAAATCTGATTTTTATCTTCATGTTCACCATTTTTACCATATCTAGAGTTCTATAATGAATTAGAAGCTCATTTTTAGGTGACATGTTCTTCATATTATGTGCTACATTTAACTTAGTTATAGCTACTGCCCATTTTAAGTTTATCATGCCTTAACAATCCTTACAAAACTGCTTATTCAGATTAGACCACCTAACTTGTTTTGATCATATCTCACTCATTATTTTGATTCCATTGCATGGCCAACTCTCACATGTGTACAAGACCCATAGCTTACTGTAAATCCATTCTACTTCATCATTTTATCAGTTCATAACATGTTTCTTTACTGTTTTATACAGCCATGTAGATTAAGCAAGATTTTAGCCTTGTTCTTTATAGTTTTTCACCTTTTTAATCATGTTTATCAACACCAAATCCCCACATAACATTTTTATCATCATATAATCATCATATACATATACAATAGGAAATTAAATACATGTTTACATAATCAAAATAACAAGAAGATGAGGAGGACAATCTTTATACCACCATGATGATGTAGGTTATGATTTGGACATGGTTTTGGATGGAGAAACTTGTGCATAGCCAAGACCATCTTCATGACCACCATTCTTCATGAACTCCTTGTAGAAAATCAGCCCTAATACTCCATGGAAACTCCTCCTTGGATGTTAAAACTTGCACCAATCTTCATCTTTTTGAATGGAGATTAACATATGTTAATTATAACATATGTTTTGTGGTTAAATTTTGTATGAACGGTGGTCATTGTGGAGCAAATGGGACGGCACCCTAGAGAGAGTAGAGAGGAAATTGTGTGGTATTGCATGTTGAAAAATGAGAAGTGGTTTTAGTTAGTTGTTTTGAGGTTGAAAGTAGCTTATTATGTAAGCATGATGGACAAGTGTAATACTTGTTAAATAAAGTTTGACACCTAAAGGTGTTGGGAGTTTTTGGCGCCCCATGTGTGCTAGTGGGGTGGGACAATGTATTTTGTCCCATCTCACTAGTTTACGGGTATTCCTCGATTATAGTTTCCTCGATTTGCGTGCCCTCGGGTCGTTTTACGAAAAACGTTTTTATAAATTATGAATCAACGTCACAAAACGAATCCAATAAAAATTGTCTCATCAAAAACGGAGTTCGAAAACGTAAATACGTAATCCTAGGGTTTCCGGTTTAGTCGTAAAGGACGTTAAAATAAAATCGTAAGTCCTAATCTTTTCTCGTAAATTTGTGAGTTTATGAACCAACACAAATTTAAAACTCCAAAATAATATTCATGGACAAATTTATTTTCTAAAATGTCGGACTGTCACCAAAACGGTGTATGTAAACATAAGCACGTAACGTTGAATCCTCCGGTTTAGACGTAGTCGATGCTACTTCAAGACGTAAATCCAAATTTCTTCCCAAAAATAAGTGAGTTCATATTTTAACATTAAAATAATGTTTTTAAATAATATTCGAGAATAAAATACCAACCATAAATTGACGGATTGTCACAACTTTTTCCCTTTTCTTTAGAGGGACAAGCCCGACATTGGCTTGCTAAGGAACTGCCACAGAGTATTCTTACGTGGACGGATTTGGAGACCAAGTTTATCAACTACTTTTTCCCACCCTCTCGTACGACCGCTTTGTGGAATGAAATCATTAATTTTGAACAAAAGTACGATGAGTCTTTTAGTGAATCTTGGGACCGTTTCAAAGATCTTTTAAGAAAATGCCCACAACATGGTTTTACCAAGTGCACCAAATTAACACTTTTTATAATGGTTTAAGCATGAATGACCAAGATTCACTAAACAGTGTCTCGGGGGGTAATCTTTTGGCTAAGACTTCCAATGCTGCTTGGGATGTCATTGAGAATAAGTCTCGTGTGAAAACCAAGAGTGTGCGGACCAATGTCGCTAGTGCTAGTACTAGTGACAGCGACAAGCGAATTGACAAAATCACTGCACTTCTTGAATCGCTTGCTACCCAAACCGCTAGCAACACCAACAGCATCAATGCTAAAAATGCTCAAGTCAATGCTGTCAGCCAACCATGTGAAATCTGCGGGGGTCCTCACTCTTACACCACTTGTACCGCCACCCAAGACTACCCTTCTGAAAATGTGAATGCAGCTTATGGCATCTATCCTCAACCCGCTTATCAAGCTCGTCCTCAAGGTGACAACAACCTGCTTAGCTACCGTTCGAACAACTATCTCTCACCACCCGGTTTTCCTCCAAACAACCCAAACCAACAACAAAACCTCAACCGCCCTCCTCAACAACAACAACAATCTCATGGACCATACATACCACCTCACAAACAACAACATCCACCTCAAAGAAACAACCAAGTTTACCAGCAACCTGCTTATCAACCACCAGCATACAATGCTCCTTCCAACCAACCTACCGCATTACACCAAGACATTGGAACCTACATGAGGACTAATGATGTGATCGTGGACAATCTCCAACAGGAAGTGCGCAACTTGAAAGCAGACCTGGTGAAACAAGTGAACGATCTGAGAGCTGATATGAGAAACACTTTGGATAGTCAAACGAATGACTTAAAGAACATGATGGCTAGTTTCTTCCAAGGTAATCAACCCTCTTCTTCGGGTACTCTTCCGAGTAACACCGTTGCGAATCCAAGAGGGGAGATGAAAGCAATCACCACTCGCAGTGGCAAAGGTACCAAGGAACCCGAGCTTCCTATACCTCCACCGATGATTGTGACTAAGGAAAACGAGTCACCTGCTGTTATTACTCATCCTTCTCCTTCCCCAATTTCTCCACCTCTTACTTCTACCCCTCCTCCACCCAAGGATGTGAGTGATCCTTCGATACCAAAGCCTTCCTCTTCTTCTGATATACCTTATCCATCTAGGTTGAGGAAAGAGAAGCTCAAAAGCAAGGATGATATTCAGGTTTCAAACTTTCTTAAAATGTTCAAACAATTAAATTTCAACATCTCCTTTGCTGAGGCTCTCGCTCACATGCCTAAGTACGCGAAAATGTTCAAAGATCTTCTTAGCGACAAGGAGAAGCTTCTTGATATTGCTAACACCCAACTTAATGAGAATTGCTCTGCAGTACTCTTAAGGAAATTGCCAACCAAGCTTGGTGATCCGGGTCGTTTCTTAATCCCTTGTAACTTCCCGGGAGTAGAGAATTGCATGACCCTAGCCGATCTAGGTACCAGTATTAATCTAATGCCTCTAAGCGTTTGGAAGCAATTATCTCTCCCTGAGCTAGTCCCCACCAAAATGACTTTGGAATTAGCTAACCGTACGGTTGCTTATACAGTGGGGATAGCCGAAGACGTCTTTGTAGGAGTCGACAAATTCACTTTTCCTGCCGATTTCGTTGTCGTTGACTACGACATGGACCCTCGTGTGCCATTGATCGTTGGTCGTCCATTCTTGAGGACCGGTCGCACTCTCATCGATGTTGAAGCCGGTGAGCTTATCATGAGAGTGGGCGATAATAAAATCGTCTTCAACATGGGAAAGTTGTCTAAACAACCTTATTCATACCGGAGTGTTAATTGTATTGAAGTTCTGGATGAGGCTTGTGAAGAACACTTTATTGATGCTTGTAAAAATATTCCTACCTCTCTTCCCAATGTTGAGACCGTTTCCTCTATTGATTCATCACTGTCTCTGTTTGGAGAAAGTGATTTCTTTTGGAAAGATCTTGAAGCCACCATGGGAGATGTGAACTTAGAAAATGACGATTCTCTCACTGACTGGGATGAAGACATGCAATTCTTTGAAAACCTTTTCAAAGAAGACAATCTTTCTCCACCATCTCCCACGGTTATTGCTATCGATGCTCCGACTTTGAAAACGCCTCCCATCGAAAATCCTCTAGATTTAGAACTTAAGGAGTTGCCGCCCCATCTCGAGTACGTGTTCCTTGAAGAAAACAAGAAGTCGCCTGTCATCATCGCGAAGGACTTGAAAGAAGAAGAAAAATCTCGCCTCATCGCCGTGCTTAAAGATCATAAGAAGGCAATTGCTTGGAAAATTTCCGATATCCGCGGAATTGATCCGAACTTTTGTACTCACAAAATTCTCATGGAAGATGACTTTAAACCTGCAATCGAGAGCCAAAGAAGGGTTAACCTTAAAATTCATGACGTCATCAAACAAGAGGTTATAAAACTTCTAGATGCCGGCTTGAGTTACCCTATTTCGGATTCGCCGTGGGTAAGTCCCGTCCATTGTGTGCCCAAGAAGGGCGGAATAACCGTTGTTTCCAATGAATACAACGAGTTGATTCCCACTCGTCTCGTTACTGGGTGGCGAGTTTGTATTGATTATCGCAAGCTCAATGATGCCACGAGAAAAGATCACTTTCCTTTTCCCTTCATGGATCAAATGCTCGAGCGTCTAGCTGGTAATGACTATTACTGCTTTTTAGATGGTTTCTCCGGGTATTTTCAAATTCCCATCGATCCCAAGGACCAAGAAAAGACCACATTTACTTGTCCCTATGGAACATTTGCTTACAAATGTATGCCTTTTGGTTTATGCAATGCTCCTGGGACGTTCCAAAGGTGTATGATGGCTATATTCCATGACATGGTGGAAGACACTATGGAAGTATTCATGGATGATTTCTCGGTTTATGGCGATTCTTTCTCTGCTTGCCTTGCCAATTTAGAACGTATGCTGAAGCGGTGTGAAGACACTCGCCTTGTTCTTAATTGGGAAAAATGCCATTTCATGGTAAAAGAGGGCATCGTGCTAGGACACAAAATTTCCAAAGCCGGTCTCTAAGTAGACCGTGCTAAAGTCGATGTTATCGCTAAGTTGCCCCCACCTTCAACCGTGAAGGGTGTGAGAAGTTTCCTTGGTCATGCGGGCTTCTACCGTCGATTCATCAAAGATTTTTCTCAAATCGCTCGCCCGATGACCCACCTCTTGGAAAAAGATACTCCTTTTATCTTTTCCAAAGAGTGTATCGACGCCTTCAACTCGCTTAAGGATAAGCTAACTAAGGCACACGTCTTGGTTACCCCTAATTGGGAGCTTCCTTTTGAGTTGATGTGCGATGCTAGCGACTTTGCTATTGGTGCGGTTTTGGGCCAAAGAGTGAATAAACACTTCCAACCAATCCATTACGCTAGCAAGACAATGACTGGGGCTCAATTGCATTATACAACAACCGAAAAAGAGCTTTTAGCTGTTGTCTATGCCTTTGAAAAATTCCGCCCCTATCTTGTCCTTTCCACCACAATCGTTTACACCGATCATTCCGCGCTGAATTACTTGTTGACTAAGCAAGATTCCAAACCAAGACTTCTTCGCTGGGTTTTGCTACTCCAAGAATTTAAAATCGAAATTCGCGATAAAAAAGGAGCTGAAAACCTAGCCGCAGATCATTTTAGTAGACTTGAGGATCCTTACCAAGGGGATCATCCGAACAAAGAAATCAATGATTCTTTTCCCTTGGAGACCTTAATGTCTATCAACTCGACTGCTGATGAAACCCCGTGGTTTGCGAACATTGCAAACTACTTGGCGGGTGGAATTCTCGTTGACGGGTTAACATCCCAGAAAAAGAAGAAGTTCTTTAACGACATTAAGACTTACTTTTGGGATGACCCGTATCTATTCAAGCAATGTGCTGACTTGATTATTCGCCGATGTGTTGATGGACCGGCAGCTTTAGAAATCCTTGACGATTGCCACAAAGGACCCACCGGTGGTCACTTTGGTCCCAACTACACCGCCAAAAAAGTGTTTGAATCGGGATGTTATTGGCCCACCATCTATCGTGACGCTCACGAGATGGTTAAACATTGTGATGCTTGCCAAAAACAAGGCAAGATCACACATAAAGACGAGATGCCTCAGAATTTCATACAAGAATGTGAAATCTTTGATGTTTGGGGTATCGACTTTATGGGGCCATTCCATTCATCTAAAGGAAACAAATACATCCTTGTAGCCGTTGACTACGTCTCCAAGTGGGCTGAAGCCAAAGATTTACCTACTAATGACGCAAGAGTGGTTTGTAACTTTTTAAAGTCGCTATTCGCTAGATTCGGTGTACCTCGTGCCATTATTAGTGATCGCGGGACTCATTTTTGCAATGACCAATTTTCTAGAGTCATGGCTAAGTACGGTGTAAATCATCGTCTTTCCACCGCCTACCACCCACAAACTAATGGTCAGGCTGAAATCTCTAACCGAGGATTAAAGCGAATACTGGAAAGAACCATGGGAGAGCATCGTGCCTCATGGGCTGATAAACTTGATGATGCTTTGTGGGCTTTCCGTACCGCTTACAAGACCCGATTGGTTGTACACCATATCGTCTCGTGTACGGGAAAGCGTGCCACCTCCCCATTGAGTTGGAGCACAAGGCTTACAGGTCCTTGAAGTGGGCTAATTTTGATATCAACAAAGCCGGTGACCTACGCAAGATCCAACTCAATGAGCTGAATGAACTCCGTAATGAGGCTTATGAAAATTCTTTGATCTATAAGGAGAAGACTAAGCTCATTCACGACTCTAAGATTAAGAACCGAGAGTTCCAAGTTGAGACAAAGTTTTACTCTTTAACTCTCGGTTGAAATTTTTTCGGGCAAGCTGAAATCTCGTTGGTCCGGCCCATTCACCATTGCCCAAATTTTTCCATATGGTACTCTCGAGCTCGCTCAACCTAATGGACCGCTTTTTAAGGTGAATGGCCAACGAGTGAAGTTGTACTTTGGTGAGGACATCTCTCATGAGATGATTCCAGCCCTCACCACGTTCCCCATGAACTAATTTTGGGTCGAGTCAGGCTCGTGACTCGGTTATCAAAAACAAGCGCTCCTCGGGAGGCAACCCGAGTATCTATCCTTTTATGTTTTAACCTCCTAAGTGTAGGGGGACCTATATAGGTGTTTGTATTTGTGTGGTGATGTGATTAAAGGGATAAGTGAACTCTTGGAATCTCCGAAGAACCATGCTCCCGTGTTATCCGAAATCCGGTTCTATCTCTCAACTATCGTGATTCAATTTTCTTCATACTCACATTTGAAATTGATCACTTTAGTCGTCTCTTCCTTAACTCGAGTTAACCAACGTGCACAATGTCATAAGTGTAGGGGATACTTTTCCCACATGCTTAAACATTGAGGACAATGTTTATCTTAAGTGTAGGGGGGACTTCTATCGAAGTTTTAAGTGTACTTTTCCATGATAATGCCTTCATTTAACCGGAAAATCATCTTTTTCAACATTTTTCAAATTTTTAATTAACTTTGGCCATATAGTCGTAATTTTTAAATTTTTATCGTTGCTTGCATATGTATATACCCCGCAATAAAGTCAAAAATATTAATAAAGTGGTGTAGCTAGTTTAGAAGTCTTTGACATATTAGGCCCGTTGCGATTATTTTTGACTCAACCCGAATAGACTTATTCAAGTTTATTCTATCTAGTATCCTTAACCATGTAGACCTTAATTGGTTTATTAGGCTAAGCATCCACAAGTCTCATTACTTGAGATTTTAAATTGTGGAGAACGAGAAATGATAGAGTCAATTATAAGTCGGTATTCTTGCGCAAGCTCACTTGGTATAATTATTTGCCTATTCTCCCATCACTTGCTAATAATTTATCTGCAATAAGTAAGGTCGTACGATTTGAAAAGTTACTTAGCTTCTAGCCCAAGATCGTTTAAAAGTTGCTCGGTAATGATAAGAGTTCATAGCCAAGGCATAACTTATGAAGCGGGGCACGAAGATTGGCGAGTCCGAAAAGGCCCTAACAAGGCATGAGGATTCAATTTTATTGCTGAAGATCCCAAGTGATGTGAAAAGCATTATTCCCAAAATTAATATGAAGGATCAAGACTCACGACGAAAAGCAATCAACTCCCATAAAGATCATGGAGAAGTCTATCCGAAAAGACCCTAACAAGGTATGAGGATAAATAGATCCAAGTCCGAAAAGGAGGAGGATCGTTGTATCTCAAAATCCCAATGAGAGATTGAAGAAATAATCATGAAGTCGTGGTCAACAAAGTTGGAGTACCCCTCAAAAGTCTCCAAGTGAAGAAACTCTATAACGAAGAGAAGACCATTATCTCAAGAACGTCTCTCAAGATATGAAGTATGAAGTACATGCCAAATATCGGCCCGAGAAAGGTCTCAAATCGTGAACCGAGTTATGCCAAGATATGAACTTTTTGATATCCCGAGAAGCAGTTTTAAGAGATTTTGTCCTTTAGCTAACTATTGATCAAATCGTCCTACTTTGCTTTCAGCCTAAATAACTATCGAAATAAGTCCAAAAATGCATCTTCATGATCATTCTAAGACAAAAATAAAATATAAGAGATACACCTAGGAATAAGGGAGTTTAAGCATATAATTAAGCCATGTGTGTAAGTGTTTGATTTGCTAACTTATAATAACAATGATCTCGTTTTTAAGCTTAGTTTGGGGAACGTGAAACTTGAGGGTGATAAATCTTCGCAGCACCGAAGCCCTAATGTAAGTCTTAGATCCCTTTGCAAGTTATTTCCACATAGCTATTTTCTATCCTTTTGTTTACTTTAAAGTTTTAATTTCTCTTAGTACTTTAATTTTTGTTTAGTAGTATTTTAATAAGGCTAAGGTTGATTGATTATGATAAAAGTGTAAACTTGCTTTATCGCTAAGCATTGCATGAGGGCATGGCAATGGTTAAGTGTAGGGGATTTGATAGGTGTGAAAACACCCATCCTTTTACCACTTATTTCTGGCTAAAACAAGACCAAAACACGTATTTAATATCATTTGTTTGGAATTATGCGTGGTTTTTGTGTTTATTGTGTTTTCAGAGTCAACCGGATGAATATTGAAGAAAACATGGGATTGCACAGGTTTTATCTAGGAAAAAGACTCAAGACGAAGACTATTGTCCAAGAGATGCAAAAGATTTGAAGTCACTGTGCCTATTTAAAGATTTATCGAAGAATAGAGCCAAAGATGGAAGATTCATATATGTCGAAGAACTCGAGTCTATTAAACAAAAGATTATAAGACGAGTTGGAATTACTCACCGACACTTCTAAAAATCCAAAGTCGGAAACGTTTATTTAAAGAAGCGTGAAGACTAAAGAAGAAAAGAAGCCCGATACCAAAGCCCATTCACAAGCCCATACCACACGCCTATATATAGGACCTTACTTCACAAAAATAAAACACGGAGTTAGTCTTAGTTTTAGCTTTTCATTTTTTTAGTTTTAGAGAGAGAAAGTTCCAAACTTTCTCTCACTAAACTTTTTCTTTGTTTTCATCTTTTAAATTTAAGCTTTCTTTAATCTTTGTACTTTGGATTTCATTAATCTTATTCAAGTTAAGCTTTTAAGTTCTTTAATCTTCTTCTACTTTTCTTAGTTTACCTAACTCCTTGATCCGATTGTCTCATTTCATACGGTTTGGATTTGTGGATGAGTTCGTGATAAAAGTTTAATCTTTCTTGTTTCTTTTTAAGCTCTCACACGTATAAGTCATAGGCCTTCTATGCTTATTGGCTTATTGCTTGTTTTAGCTTATTGGTTTTCGGATTTCATACATGTTTTAGTCATTTAAAAGTTTCGTTTATAAAGTTTATGATTTTACGTTTTCAAAAGTTGTCAAATTAAATCTTTTTGAAGTGTAGAAGTCTCGGTTAAAATAGCTTATTGTTCGTGCTTATTGAAGTTTTAGCTTTTCACCAATTTCGAAACAACATTCCTTCCATCGCAATATCAGGGTTTACACACATTCTGACGGGTTCTTGTTTTGATCGCAATAACCCAAGAGGGTTTTACTTTGCGATCGGTTGGCAATTCTCCCTTATTCCGATCTGGGATTGCGATCACATATTGCGATCGCATATTCCGACGGGATTTAAGGTCCTTGTTGAATCGAAACTCTGCCCATTTTTAGTTTACAATATTCCGATCAGACTTTCCAATCTAGAACATTCCGATAGAACTGCATTTCGATAGACCATATTCCGACAGCTTTGATTTTTAGTATTCCGATGGTGACCTACATGAACATTCCGATGGACTCCACTTTGACATTCCGATGGATTGTTTTAGTTATATTCCGATGCTTATGTCTTTGATGCATTCCAATAGAATTAATTTTCCATATTCCGATAGAACAAGTTTTTAAGGATTAGTTCAATTAAGTTTTCAAAGTATTTGTCTAATCTTTTCTTTACGTTTTCAAGCATTCAGTTTTAACTTGTCAATCTAATTTAATCTTTTAAAAGCTTTAATTACTTATATGTCATTAGTTCAAAATAGATAAACAAACCAACTCTTTCTTATTAACCAAGAACAAATTATTCCACTTAGAGCCGTGATCAATTCGAGAGGATACCGAGATTAAATCCTAAACCCATAGCAAAAAACATTAGTATCAACGTTCATTCAAGAAGGATTTCCATCTTCATTGTAAATACTTTCGTATTACTCGGATGTTCATGCAAGATCATGAAGATTTTGCGTAGGACTCTAAATATCTTTCTTACTTTTCACATTGTGTGAACAAGCAAGGAATAATGAAAGTGTGTCCTAATGAGATATTTGATGATCTCAAATGGCTCTAGACTCGATCGTGCATTTTGGATTTTAGTGATCGGAGGCTGGAGAGGAGTGCCACCTTTTCAATACTAATTTATTCGGAGTGAATAAATCAACAGATAACGTGTTGATCTCCGTGTGATTAAAACAAAATACCTTTTGAGAGATATCTGAGTTAGCTGGGATGGGTTGTGCATTGCATCACTGGGTCCATGATGTCTGTCTTCAATATCGAGCATCATTGAAATGATCTCAATAGCATATGAATTGACCCGGTATCTGCCTAAGTTGTAAGGAGGGCTACTTTCTTTACACCCTTTATCTTTACAATTCTTTTTCATTCTTCAACCCCTTCAATGCTTACCAATACGTCATAACTAGCACCTTGTTGTGATTGTTCCAGTGCTAACTTAAGTACTTGGTCGGCATTCAGCTACGTTCACAATCTTTCTCCATGTTTCCTAAGGACTACTATTTCTAGCTATGGAATGTCCTTGGGAAGATTCCTCCGGTTTTAGAAGAATCATTGGACTTAACCTATCCTACCATCCTTATGTCACCACAATCGTCACCGTCATGAATTAAGATGTTGTGGGTAAGTATACGTCACCATGAAATCCATTTTAATATCCAAATCCATTTTGCTCCCCCTTAACATATGTCACGATATTCGAAAACATTTCGCACATGTCGGGATGAGCCAGCAAATTAAGTCAAACCATTATTGATCTCAATATTAAATCACATTTTCTCCCCCATATTAAAAATATTAACCCAATCGATGTTTTTAATATCAATTGATTTAATGATGTTTTAAGAAAAATTTGGGAAGAAAAATGCAAAACCGATTAAATTCATTTATCTTCATGATATTAACAAGCTCCCCCTCAAATTAATGAGGGTGTACTTGAAACGTAAATTAAATACCTTTTAAACACAAGTGTAAGGTATTTATCACGTGCAATGATCATATATGATATCGTATTCACAAAATTAGCGAATTACGAGGTTGGACCTGAATGATGGAGAACATCATATGAAAGAAGCACATGGTTCTTGTTCACGAATGTTGGTCTTCCTCGTAACTTCTGAAATAATCTTCTCCTTTACACCACATGGACAATTGATATCGTTGTCTTGACACCAACTTGTGAACATTGGCACTTTCGGCATCGAAGAGTCTGAGCGCTTAACAATTGCTCCCCCTCAATTGTTGACCCGTGTTTTACTTAAAGAGTTGTAGTCGTCGTTTGAGTAGTCGCATCGTCTAGTATGTAGATATCAATTGCAACGAACTTCGGATTGTGGAGTTGATAACTTCGGATTCTGAAGTCAAAGCTTTCCGGTGAAATGCTTGACTTCAATGTGAAAAGCGGGTTACTATCAGAAATAATAGCAAACCATATGGAGCATGTTTTAAATCTGTTAAACTTCTGCTCGAACTTTATTTACAACCCCGTGTCATTATTGAACGACATTTCTAGGATCGTAAATATTATCGATTCCAGAAGACATGCTCTTTTTATCAAAACATTTTTGAACACACAATTTTGAAAGATTTAGAAAAACCTTTTGAGAAATTCTTGAAAAATTGTGTTCAAAGTTTTGAAAAACAATTACTTGAGCTTAAGTTGTTGAATATCTTAAAAGTGAGCTCAAGTCCGAGAAGTTGTGAACTTCCCGTTGTGAAGGATAAGTTACCATCGGCGATAAACTTTCCTTTTATCTGAAGGACGAGTCCTAAGCTGACATTTACTTAGAAGTCGTTTTCATGAGCTTGAAAACTTCGACTGTTTTAACGGAAAGCGCATGACCGAGAAAGGTTAGTTTCTCGTTATGAGGAAAAGTTCTCTTATTTAAAACATACACTTTCCTTTCTGTGCTTAAAACTTCGAATGTTTTAAGACAAGCTCATGACCGAGAAAATTGAATTTCTCGTTATGAGGATAAGTTATCATTAATGATAAACTTTCCTTTATTTGAAGTCCGGTCATTGTCTGACATTTAACAATGAACCAATGTGCATGAGCTTAAAAACTTGGAATGTTTTCGATATCAGCTCACGCCCGAGAAAAATTAATTTCTCGTTGTAAGGATAAGTTTATCATCGGCGATAAACTTTCCTGCCTTTGAAGAACGGGGCATAAACTGTAATGTGATTATACGCCATTTACACGAGCTTAAAACCTTTGAATAGTTTTAACAGAAGCTCGTGTCCGAGAAAATTTAATTTCTCGTTTTGAGGGTAAGTTATCTGTGACAATCCGTCAATTTATGGTTGATATTTTATTCTCAAATATTATTTGAAAATATTATTTTAATGATACAATATGAACTCACTTATTTTTGGAAAGAAATTTGGATTTACGTCTTGGAGTAGCATTGACTACGTCTAAACCGGAGGATTCAACGTTACGTGCTTACGTTTACATACACCGTCTTTGGTGACAGTCCGACATTTCAGAAAATAAATTTATCTGTGAATATTATTTTGGAGTTTTAAATTTGTGTTGGTTCATAAACTCACAAATTTACGAGAAGAGATTAGGAATTACGATTTTATTTTAACGTCCTTTACGACTAAACCGGAAACCTTAGGATTACGTATTTACGTTTTCGAACTCCATTTTTGATGAAACAATTTTTATTGGATTTGTTTTATGACGTTGATTCATAATTTATAAAAACGTTTTTCGTAAAACGACCCGAGGGCACGCAAATCGAGGAAACTAGAATCGAGGAATACCCGTAAACTAGTGAGATGGGACAAAATACATTGTCCCACCCCACTAGCACACATGGGGCGGCCAAAACTCACCAACACATCAAATGATGTGTCAAAACTCTAGCAACTAGCAACACTTGTAACTAAGCTTACTAGCTAAGCTTCCCATCCATCAAAACCATTAACCAAAACCATTCTCTCCATTCATCCATGCAATACCACACATAAACTCTCTCACTCTCTCTAATATGCCGTCCCATATTCACCTTCAAACACCCATTTCATACAAAATTTAACCACAAAACATATGTTATAATTAACATATGTTAATCTCCATTCAAAAAGATGAAGATTGGTGCAAGTTATAACATCCATGGAGGAGTTTTCATAGTGTCTTGAGGCTGATTTTCCACAAGGTATACATTAAGAATGGTGGTCTTGAAGATGGTCTTGGTGCATCATAAGTTTCTCCATCCTAAACCATGTCAAACTCATAACCTACATCAAGTTGGTGGTATAAAGATTGTCCTCCTCATCTTCTTGTTATTTTGATTATGTAAACATGTATTTTATTTCCTATTGTATATGTATATGATGATTATATGATGACAAAAATGTTATGTGGGGATTTGGTGTTGATAAACATGATTAAAAAGGTGAAAAACTATAAGAAACAAGGTTAAAATCTTGATTAATTTACATGGCTGTATAAAACAGTAAAGAACCATATAATAAACTGATAAAATAATGAAGTAGAATGGATTTACAGTAAGCTATGAGTCTTGTACACATGTGAGAGTTGGCCATGCAATGGAATCAAAGTAATGAGTGAGATATGATCAAAACAAGTTTAGGGTATAAATCTGAGGTTACTGTTTTGGAAGATTTTTAGAAAATAGTTAAAGGATGATTCAACAGTAGCTATAGAAGATTTAAATGTAGCACATATCATGTAGTTTATGTGATAAAAATTTGAGCTTCTATCTCCATGTAGAACTCAAGATATGGCAGTTTTGGTGAAAGTGAAGATAAAAATCAGATTTTTGGAAATTAAAGAATAATACTATTATATAAGCACTCAAATTTTAATAGTATAAATTATAATTAAAACCCACTAACTCATGAATTTTATTTATAAGATATAAAACTATAAACATGATTTTTACGACTTTTTCGGCTATTGCCGTAAAATTAACGTTTTTGTTAAATAAAACTTAGATGGTTGGACCCGTCTAATGAAAACTTTACAAAACTTATATACTGATATATAGACGTGTATAACAAGTAAAAACCAATAAAACCCGAACTATAGGGAATACGGACATTAACGAGCTAAGTAAACATATTGGACTAATACTTGGGCTAATAATTGGACTAAATAAGATAAACACCCATAAAAAGAACTTATTGGGCTTAACCCATTTGGGCCCAACTTGAAAGTGTATGTACTGATAATATAAGTACAAAATGGATTAAAATAAGTTAAATAACTTATAATAAGCTTATTTGGACTTAAGACACGTAAATGGGTAAAACTAGTAAACTAGTATAAAAGCTATCGACATATAACACTAAAATGAGTAAACGAGAATATGTAAAACCACTTGATCATCATATATATATATATAATCATAATATGTATACATAATTGTTATTTTTATAAAGTCATTGGACAAGAGTCTAAGACGAGTATTATTTGTCTAGGTTTCCGTGATTGAAGCACGTACCGTACGACCGAATTGCCGATAGCCCGCCTTCCCACATCAACGTGAGTTCATAGCCTCGCACTCTTTTAAATGTTTTTATAAAATGTTTTATAAACCCGCGAGGGAGATAACATGTTAGTTTTTATAAAATAGGATACCATTTGTCCTGATTGTTTGTTTATTGATTTTGGACCCGAATGATTGAATGACCCGATTGTATGACCCGATAAATGATTAAAGGACCCGATAGATGAAATTAAATGGATTATTAAAGTTAGGTTATGTCACTAAAAGTCCCATTAGCATGAATTGTGAACTACCGGGATTTGGTAGACGCTTATGCATTTAATAGTACTATTTGGGGACGATCACCCCAGTTCGCGCCTTGACGGTTGATCCCCGTCGTGCCACATTGATTGGTAAGCGAATTTATGTATGAGAAGATTTCATAGCGTGACCTTTGTGACGACACGCTACTTTAGATGGGCAAAATTGGTATCGGGTTACCTACCCGTTGTTGGTTTAGTAAGGTAACAATGTCATGCGGCTTATAATAATCCAAAATTTACAAAATACTAATAGACGCTCCGAATTACGATGTATTGCCTGACTAGCAATACAGGGTCATACTATTGATATTATGTTTGCGTTTTGGTTTTCATAACCATATTCATATAACGGTTTTTATTTGATTTTATACAACGTCATAAGACGTATTGTATGATGTTTTTTTTACGACATTGGCTCGTACAATGATGTTTATGGCAAATTCCTATATTATGATTTTCGATATAGATTTGAATAAAATGACTTTGGCTATTTTATGGCCTATAAAATGATTTGTACAAAATGATTTTCAGTAATAATTTTATAACTGATATTATGTTGATGGATTACATTAAACTCTATGAATTCACTCGGCGTTATCGCTGACCTTTTATTTTAACATGTCTTATCTCAGGTACTTGAAGGTAATTCTCGGGAAGACGACAAGAATTCATGGCCCGCACCTAAACTATATTTTTCCATTCAAATACTTTGTAAAACCTGTAATAAATACAATGACTTGGGACCGATGTAACTTTGATGTTTATGAATGGAAATGATTTAATATTAAACGACGCGATTTTTATGCGTTGTCTATGATGTGAATAATGTGCTATCCCGTAACACCAACGAGTCTTCCGCTGTACTAAGTTGTATAAATTTGGGGGTGTTATAGTTTGGTATCAGAGCTCTCGTTATAGAGAACGAAAGATTTTTAAAACTAAGGTTTTGAATAAAACTTTTCAAAATCTTTTTACTAAAAACAGTTTTCTAAAAATGTCTAAAAATCTTTTGACTATAACGGTGCCGAAGAATTCCCGAGTTACCGACAAGACCAGACTGAGAAGTGTTATTTTAATATATATATATATATATATATATATATATATATAACTTGGATTATATATATATATATATATATATATGATGTAATTTTATTACATGATTGTTTGATGATTATTTTGATTTTTATACGAGGTATTTATACGACGTAGATTGTCACAAGTAACCCTAACTCCCCTAGTAAATTAATCGAAGCTATTCTCGTAGGAATTCTAGCTATCCTAGATCTAAACCAAGTTGTGTATATTTATGATCCCAACAAAATGGTTGATATTCGTAGAAATGTAGATATTAGTTGATTGTGATATTGAAAAAGAATTGGCGAGATTAAAACTGATATCGATGTCATGACGATCTTTCCTTATAGAGTGGAGTTTGACAAAACGTTACCACCTGGAAAGATGTCATCTGATTCGTTGTCATCCAATTCTTAGATTTGAAATCGAAAGGGGTGAATGTTGCACTTGAGGCTGTCATTGGAACCATTACCCAAAAGCCTCATGCCACTAATACCTTTCCGAGAAGTCTAGTTGAATGATCAAGTCATTTTATATTAATGACTCATTTGATAATTGTTGTTGTAAGAGATATAGGATTGGAAATTAAGTGTTGTTCATATCGAGCTTTTATTGCCTATTAAGGCCTAAGAATAAGATTGAAAGTATTGGAATATGAGGTAGGATATTGAAGTGAGTATAAAATTGGTTAGAACTTGAATAAAGTAAAATTTAACCTGTATGGAATATGAGATTGATAAGAGGAAGTCATTAAGTCCGGTGATTGAATTATAAGGTTTTAAATGATTGTTAGTTTGTGTTAAGGGTTGTTCCTAGGCCATTGTCCACTAACGAGGATGCCCAGTGTCCAAGAAATAAATTGAAGAAATCTTCTTCTGAATTGAGACCGATGGATCTTCTAGGACATGTGAAACACCTAATGACTCTTGTAGATTAGTATTCATTGTGGTATCTTTTAAAAATCCCTAACTTAACTGAGATATCAGTTGGTAGGATGAGTTCTGAGAATTGTATGACATAGTGACACGTAATGTGTTACGGTACAATTTTGGCTTGTTAGTGATTAATAAAAAGACTACCTTTGATTTCTAAATTCTACACGTATCGATGTTATCTATCTTTTCTTGCTTCCTCCTAATGATCACATTAGTGATGCAACCATTGAACAAGTACTCATCTTGATTTGAGTTACGTTGTGAATCATTCTTCGTGAGTGCCATCGAGGTCATGAACCTCATGATTATTTGGCTAAGCTCATTTCCTATCACATCGTAGTTAAGTTCTTGGTGAACAACTCTTCATCACTCTTTTGCAGATCACTCATTCTTTTTATAAGATAAAACAGTACGCCTTGAGAAAAATTGAATTTTCATCACTATAAGGATTATTCAAAGTAAGATTTATAAGTGATTGTTATCAAAATGAGGTTGTTTATAAAGTACCTTGGAAAACTTAATTGTTTTCATAATAAAGAAAATCTTTGTAAATTTATTCCTGGTTCTTATTTAAGAATTAAGTATGAAAATGTTTTTATTATAAACATGATAATAAAATTTTGACGAACTGAGTATTGCATCGTTAATCTTGAAATTGTATATAGTTGCGCGCCTACATACAATTTGGAATGGACTATGCAAGACTGATTAGTAGTCACCATAAAACTAATGAATAAACACTACATTTCTTTAAAGATTGTGAAAGATTAAATTTTATGAGATCTGCAAGAAGTGCAAAATAGGGACATAATGTTAGAGACATCTACATATGTGCCCGTGCCATCTATTCTTCTGAGTCGAATTTACTCATCTGTGGAATTTGTCTTATTTGACAATTGAAAATTATTTCTTGTCCAATTCTCCCATAGTGAGATTCTTAGGAAAAGTATCTGATTACCGAGTGTTGATACCCGATTGGATGTATCGACGTTCTTATCATTTCTTATGATTTGATATCATTTGAATGACCTGGGTAACGATCCGAGGAGCTTTCGAATGCGTACTCAAATTATGAAAACATGGGATATATTCATATTCGTTTAATGGTTTCGTCTGTATCTGATTTGAAATTCTCTCGCGTAGATTATGCGTTGACCTTACTCTTTTAATAGTGGTTGTGTATCCTAATATCCTTGAATTTGTGAAGGATTAAGAGTTATTATTAGTCTTTTGAGAAGTTCACATCTTATCGACGGCAATGAAGATGGAAAGTTGATAGTGCTAGTAGAATGGATTGATTGATTACGACATGACGACATTGCCTTAATTGATGGGAACTCGAGTAGAATTCCCCTAAATGATAAGATGTGTTATCAAAAGTGATCTAAATAATTCTTGATGGATGACCGTATCCTGCATTTAGACTTGAAATTATACCATGAATGGTTGTGAATTAGTTATAGATATTATAATCTAGAAGAACCTAAGATGAATTTATTAAAAGGTGTTTATGTGATATGAAACTTTAGTAAGTATTTGTTGATGAATTACCTAGACTTTTGCCCTTAAGGCAAGTTGAAATTGGTATTGATCATATTCCCGGTGCTGCACCTGTGGCTTGTGCAATGTGCGTCAGCACCATCTGAATTTAAGGAATTACCGTATAACTGAGAGAGTTGTCGGAGAAAGATTTTATTATACCAAGCCTGTCATCCTGAAGAGCTATGGTGTTATCATTCCTTATATTTATAGATTACTGTGAACTGAGTAAATTGACAATCGAAAACGATATCCATAACTCGAAATGGAAGATTTGTTCGATCATTTACAAGGTTTTTGATCCTCAGCATGGTTATTATCAACTTCGCGTCCGTGAAGAAGATTATTTATTCCAATCACTACATCAGGTACTTGTAATGAACATTATGAGTTTCACGTGATGTCGTTTGGATTGACTAACACACATGTAGCATTCATAAATTTGGTGAATCACGTGTGTAGGCTGTAATTTGATAAATTCATGCTCGTGATCATTAAGGACTATTTGTTTGTAAATAAGAATAAGAATGAGTTAATAAATAATTATAGATTGCCCTGAATTGGCCAAACAGTGAAAACCTGAACCTTGAATGATTAACACGTGATTAAAGACTTAATTCTTTACATGATTTAACCGTGTGATTAATAGATAATGGAAACTATATTGACTTTTCAAAGATTAGAACCATTAACGCTTAGGGATTAAAAACTTAATCCTTTACATAAAATGACCGTTGGATTAATAATGGAAAGATGTATGCATATAGACTCTTCAAAAATTAAGAAGCCCTTTTAAGACTTTGGATTTTACCAAAAATAAATGGAAATATGTTTTGACAAATGTGTTAACAAAGGATTTTTAAAGGGATTATTCCCTTATACACAAACCATTTAACTAAACTTCTGTTTAGGGGTAAATGTTTGTGTATACCCCAAGATAACCTAAGAAGAATTAAGGAAACTATATAACTTGAAATTCGAAACGACAATTCTTGCTTTTTAATTAAGAAAATTTTAACCAAAGTATAAACAAAGGTTTTTCGAACATTTACGAATCTTATTAATATTTTCGATAAATCAACAAAAATCTTGTTAATTGAATTTAAATATTATTTTGTACACCTCTATATAATTGGACAAACTGAGAAACTTTAAAAACTTTTTGCGTTTACATTTCATAAAAATTGAATTTTTAATATTTAATTAGTTATGATAATTATCAACGCTTTAGACGACGGATTCAGTAAAACAGATAAAAATGATAATAAAGACGAAACTAAAACATAGAAGATGTGAAGAAAGAATTTTGAATAAATACAGTTGTGATATTTATTTCATCAGGAAGGTGAACGTAATTACTGACACATAATATAGAAAGAATACCTGAGTGAATTATGGACATGATAATTATATCATCATGAGAGATGAATATAAATACCGACGCATTATGTAGAAAAGATAAAGAACCAGTTAGGATATATTTCTTAATAATGAACGTGCAAAATAAATTGCCAAACAATATAAAAATAAACGATGTTTGTGAAAAGGATAATAGAGATAATAAAAAGGGGGTTCGCGGCTAATGTGAACCATTAAAAATTGAGAAGCCGATAGCGCCAAATGTTTTAAAGACCACTTATGGTTGCCTAAATATGGAGGATTGTGAGATATAGTTATGTTGGAATTTGTAAGTATAAGTATTCTATTTATGTCATTTATGACTAAAAGTATCTTTGTCTGAAGAAGTTGTACTGATGGCAATTATGAATGCAGACATCGCCTCATACATTAATAAACGTCTAGCTATTGCAAAGGTCATCATCTGAATTTGATTCGATTTGGGTCATCGTCGACAGACTTACCAAATCTGCTAATATCATTCCCGTTAATGATAAATGCAAAAGAGTTATGTAAACATAGTGTGCCTGTATCGAACATCTATATCAAGATCCTCGCTTCGCATCGAATTTCTAGAGATTTGCTCAGAAATCATTGAGAACGAATCCTTGATGAGAGTACTATGTACCACCCCAATCGAAGGGACGAGGTAAAGTAACGATACAGAATACTATAAGCGCTGTTCTATGTTTGAATGATTGACCTTTGGTAATAGACCGTATAATCGTTTTCCTTTGGAGAGATTATCATTGATAATCATCGTATTAGGATCAAGATCTAATCTTGTTAGGATCTATATTAAAGCTTCTGTAAGCAAGAGTTGAGATGAAGACATCCGACATACACCCACTGTGAGTTGGACATGTCTTTTAGGTTTAAGGTTTCCTATGATGGCAAACCTAACCTTACAAAGTACCCGACCCGCGAGATCTGAAATGATTGTTGATATTAGGATTTGATTATTGACTGCCGATAGCAGGCAGGAGGTTGTGTGAATGTGAAATGTAGATCTTGAAGTGCCAAATGGGTAGCGAAGTTATGCCACAATTTTTAACCTTGGAAAAAAATGAATTCATGATCTGACAAATCATGGGATATAAGTCCCCGTTGTATGGGACCATTGAGATGATGTAAAAGTTGGGATTGAAAGGCATATAAGCTGGATCTACCCTAGGACTTCAAAGACTGCGTGAATTATGTTTCGTAAATCGAACTTGATGGAATATCTATCAAGTGAAAATCTGATTGTTCTTAGTAAAGCTTAGATCGGCGAAAAGTTGCATTCATCAGAAACCCGTGAACATCATGGATAGAGAAAGTAAGTCAACATTAAGCCTGATCTTATTCCCGTAGTTATGTTTGATGAAACTCGCGTATTGTAATGAATTGCACTTGTGAGAAAAGACCGAATGTAGAGGAAATACCCACATGGCTTTAACTCTATAAGAAGCGAGTAGTAAGGTAAGATGATCTTTGAGGACAAAGATCCTGTTTAGGGGTAAATGCTGTGACAATCCGTCAGTTTATGGTTGATATTTTATTCTCAAATATTATTTGAAAATATTATTTTAATGATACAATATGAACTCACTTATTTTTGGGAAGAAATTTGGATTTACGTCTTGGAGTAGCATTGACTACGTCTAAACCGGAGGATTCAACGTTACGTGCTTACGTTTACATACACCGTCTTTGGTGACAGTCCGACATTTCAGAAAATAAATTTATCTGTGAATATTATTTTGGAGTTTTAAATTTGTGTTGGTTCATAAACTCACAAATTTACGAGAAGAGATTAGGACTTACGATTTTATTTTAACGTCCTTTACGACTAAACCGGAAACCTTAGGATTACGTATTTACGTTTTCGAACTCCGTTTTTGATGAAACAATTTTTATTGGATTCGTTTTATGACGTTGATTCATAATTTATAAAAACGTTTTTCGTAAAACGACCCAAGGACACGCAAATCGAGGAAACTAGAATCGAGGAAATGCGAGTCTGTTTTGTCCACTTTCTCCATCCCCCTCTAGAAAAATGAAAAAAAAAGGTGAATACCCGTAAACTAGTGAGATGGGACAAAATACATTGTCCCACCCCACTAGCACACATGGGGCGGCCAAAACTCACCAACACATCAAATGATGTGTCAAAACTCTAGCAACTAGCAACACTTGTAACTAAGCTTACTAGCTAAGCTTCCCATCCATCAAAACCATTAACCAAAACCATTCTCTCCATTCATCCATGCAATACCACACACAAACTCTCTCACTCTCTCTAATATGCCGTCCCATATTCACCTTCAAACACCCATTTCATACAAAATTTAACCACAAAACATATGTTATAATTAACATATGTTAATCTCCATTCAAAAAGATGAAGATTGGTGCAAGTTATAACATCCATGGAGGAGTTTTCATAGTGTCTTGAGGCTGATTTTCCACAAGGTATACATTAAGAATGGTGGTCTTGAAGATGGTCTTGGTGCATCATAAGTTTCTCCATCCTAAACCATGTCAAACTCATAACCTACATCAGGTTGGTGGTATAAAGATTGTCCTCCTCATCTTCTTGTTATTTTGATTATGTAAACATGTATTTTATTTCCTATTGTATATGTATATGATGATTATATGATGACAAAAATGTTATGTGGGGATTTGGTGTTGATAAACATGATTAAAAAGGTGAAAAACTATAAGAAACAAGGTTAAAATCTTGATTAATTTACATGGCTGTATAAAACAGTAAAGAACCATATGGTAAACTGATAAAATAATGAAGTAGAATGGATTTACAGTAAGCTATGAGTCTTGTACACATGTGAGAGTTGGCCATTCAATGGAATCAAAGTAATGAGTGAGATATGATCAAAACAAGTTTAGGGTATAAATCTGAGGTTACTGTTTTGGACGATTTTTAGAAAATAGTTAAATGATGATTTAACAGTAGCTATAGAAGAGTTAAATGTATCACATATCATGTAGTTTATGTGATAAAAATTTGAGCTTCTATCTCTATGTAGAACTCAAGATATGGCAGTTTTGGTGAAAGTGAAGATAAAAATCAGATTTTTGGAAATTAAAGAATAATACTATTATATAAGCACTCAAATTTTAATAGTATAAATTATAATTAAAACCCACTAACTCATGAATTTTATTTATAAAAATATGTACAATGATAAATAAGTGGACATTTTATAAAAATGGTAACTTGTTATGTTTTATAAGATATAAAACTATAAACATGATTTTTACGACTTTTTCGGCTATTGCCGTAAAATTAACGTTTTTGTTAAATAAAACTTAGATGGTTAGACCCGTCTAATGAAAACTTTACAAAACTTATATACTGATATATAGACATGTATAACAAGTAAAAACCAATAAAACCCGAACTATAGGGCATACGGACATTAACGAGCTAAGTAAACATATTGGACTAATACTTGGGCTAATAATTGGACTAAATAAGATAAACACCCATAAAAAGAACTTATTGGGCTTAACCTATTTGGGCCCAACTTGAAAGTGTATGTACTGATAATATAAGTACAAAATGGATTAAAATAAGTTAAATAACTTATAATAAGCTTATTTGGACTTAAGACACGTAAATGGGTAAAACTAGTAAACTAGTATAAAAGCTATCGACATATAACACTAAAATGAGTAAACGAGAATATGTAAAACCACTTGATCATCATATATATATAATCATCATATGTATACATAATTGTTATTTTTATAAATTCATTGGACAAGAGTCTAAGACGAGTATTATTTGTCTAGGTTTTCGTGATTGAAGCACGTATCGTACGACCGAATTGCCGATAGCCCGCCTTCCCACATCAACGCGAGTTCATAGCCTCGCACTCTTTTAAATGTTTTTATGAAATGTTTTATAAACCCGCGAGGGAGATAACATGTTAGTTTTTATAAAATAGGATACCATTTGTCCCGATTGTTTGTTTATTGATTTTGGACCCGAATGATTGAATGACCCGATTGTATGACCCGATAAATGATTAAAGGACCCGATAGATGAAATTAAATGGATTATTAAAGTTAGGTTATGTCACTAAAAGTCCCATTAGCATGAATTGTGAACTACCGAGATTTGGTAGACGCTTATGCATTTAATAGTACTATTTGGGGACGATCACCCCAGTTCGCGCCTTGACGGTTGATCCCCGTCGTGCCACATTGATTGGTAAGCGAATTTATGTATGAGAAGATTTCATAGCGTGACCTTTGTGACGACACGCTACTTTAGATGGGCAAAATTGGTATCGGGTTAGCTACCCGTTGTTGGTTTAGTAAGGTAACAATGTCATGCGGCTTATAACAATCCAAAATTTACAAAATACTAATAGACGCTCCGAATTACGATGTATTGCCTGACTAGCAATACAGGGTCATACTATTGATATTATGTTTGTGTTTTGGTTTTCATAACCATATTCATATAACGGTTTTTATTTGATTTTATACAACGTCATAAGACGTATTGTATGATGTTTTTTTTACGACATTGGCTCGTACAATGATGTTTATGGCAAATGCCTATATTATGATTTTCGATATGGATTTGAATAAAATGACTTTGGCTATTTTATGGCCTATTAAAATGATTTGTACAAAATGATTTTCATTAATAATTTTATAACTGATATTATGTTGATGGATTACATTAAACTCTATGAATTCACTCGGCGTTATCGCTGACCTTTTATTTTAACATGTCTTATCTCAGGTACTTGAAGGTAATTCTCGGGAAGACGACAAGAATTCATGGCCCACACCTAAACTATATTTTTCCATTCAAATGCTTTGTAAAACCTGTAATAAATACAATGACTTGGGACCGATGTAACTTTGATGTTTATGAATGGAAATGATTTAATATTAAACGACGCGATTTTTATGCGTTGTCTATGATGTGAGTAATGTGCTATCCCGTAACACCAACGAGTCTTCCGCTGTACTAAGTTGTATAAATTTGGGGGTGTTACATTATCGTTGCGAGATAAACTTCCCTTTCTTTGAAGAACGGGTTACAGACTGTGATTTGAATGTAAGCCTTAGGTGCATGAGCTTAAAAACGTTGAATGTTTTTAATATTAGCTCATGCCCGAGAAAATTTAATTTCTCGTTTTAAGGATAAGTCATCATCGGGATGAACTTTCCTGTCTTTTGAGAGCGAGTTACAGTCTGTTATGTGATTGTAAGTCCTAGTGTAAGCTTAACCACGAATCCCCTGAGACACTTGTTTCTCTGATTTCTGCTTCTTCAGCAACCAAACTCTAAGAGTATCCTTAGTTGAACGGTATACAATGATTGGACCGCTTCGTTCTTTTGGAACATCAACTTTGGTACCTGCATTCTCATTAGGAATTTGCTTGCTTTGACATGGGTTAGCGATATCACTTTTAGAAGCACGTGAGGGTTCACAGTTGGCTTTACTTGTGTCAGAAGCGACCTGAGTAGATGATTCACTAGTCTAGGCTGGCAAACGTTTCCTTTTATAGAAAACCTTAAGTTTAGGCTTAAGTGAAGTATCATCTTTATCAGTTTCCTCCCTAGTAGACTTAGTAGAATCGGAGACTATCCTAGTTAAAGGGCACTCGTTTCCTATAAGTGTGAAAGTTCTACCAGTGGGGCGCCAAACTTTACCAATAGGTTTGATTTTAGCTTTCCATTGGGATTTAAGTCTAGCACGGGAGTTCACCTCATCAAGTAATTTCTTGACACAAGAATCATGATTTGCCGTAAAGACACATTTTCTACATGTTTTACAAGTAGCATATTTAATGTCCGAGTAATTCCTAGACGATTGATCGATGCTCCTAGGAGACGTCATGCTACGGTTAGCAGTGTTGGGTAATCTAGAAGGCATCTGACTAGGTTGGACATTGCCATCTCTTACATGTGTCTTTTGAATAGCTTCCCGTTGACCAAAATCATGGCGCACATCAGTTGAACTAGTTCTAGACGTGTTCATTGAACTATTCTTAGAGAAACTAGAGGCAATTATGTGATGAGGTCTTGCTAACACTGATTTAGTCACATTAGGCCTAGTTGGTGGAGTGACTGTTCTAGAAATATGACCCAAATCAACTTGGGAGGCAAACCGCGGTCTCGAGGATTGTGGTCGCTCGGATCTAAGTACAGTAGGTTGTCTGACAGTCAGTTGTCTGACGAACTGATTTGTAGGCGGTTTCCCCAAGATTGATGGTTTTTCAAGCTTAGTGTCCACACTAGGTCCTCTATTTTTCCTTAATTCGTTTTCAACGCAGCTATAGCAAAGAACTTTTCCTGAACTTGAGCCTTTAAAGTCTCATTTTCTTTGAGAAATCTATCTTGGGATGCCAATTTAGACTCTAGTAACTGAATTTGTTTCAAAAGATTATCCTTTTCAGCTTTAGAATCTAAAACTTTTTGATCCAATTTTCTTTCAAGAACGACGTTTGACTTTTCAAGTTTTTCAAAATATGTTTCAAATTTGTCCGTTTTCTTAGAAAATTCAAGTTTGGCATCCTCAAGATCTTTTAATTGTTGAGCTACAATCGTTTCGAGCTCTCTAATCTTGGAATCAGAAGCAGTCAATGAAGCAGTTATAATAAAATTATCATGATGTACTATAGCATTCTGAACAAACTCTCCCCCATTATGACTTACATCAGATGAATTAGAAGTGGTATTGCTATCACTCTTTTCCATCCCATGTTTGTCATAATTAAGTTCGGAATGCTCAATATGCGGCATGTCATCAGCATATACATCATAAACAACATTACATTGTACCATGTTCGCAGGTTCTTCGTCATAAACGGGTAAGATGTCATCAAGAGAGATCTTGTGAACATTCCCTGACGTGCCACTGGTATCATGTTGTCCTCCTGATTCCGTGCTGTTGCCATCGTTAGGCTCCAAGTTGTCAGCAGTATGACCATTCTCCTCTTGCATCTGCGTCATTGATTCTTGCACTCCATTATCATACGCTTGCTGAAGTCGAGATCTTTCATAAATCGAAGACGAGACCGATGTCATGAGTTTCAATATTGAATCACGGAACACTCGAAGCTCGGTATGTGTGTCTCGAAAAAATGATTGGCAAATCACTGAACTTTCATACTTGATGATATTGAATTGGAGGAAAGGCGTGAGTTGTGTCACAAGAGTCTTATATGCAAGTGTGGATGCAGAGTTATTAAAGTTTTCATGGTTGAGTTTCTCGGCGAGTTGGGTGAAAGTGGTGAACATTGAGTCGATGAACATATGACGATCTTGACCAAAGATTGTCACAAATTAGCTCCCTCCTTGAATCCTCGAAAGAGTGACCAAATGAGACTGAAGCATTTGAAATGAAGTGATGCCACTTTTCCTAACTTTGTTTTGCATTGAATGTGATTCTTCCTCTTGAAATGTCGAACTCAACGAAGCCATTGAATGTCGATAAAAGATGATTGTGGACGTGGTTGTTTTCGGAATATAACACTTCGTGAAAAAAAAAATCGTGAAGTCGATTGTACGAGATTTTAAACCCCAACCAAAACCGTAAAACTTCGTCACAATCCTCGTTTGATGGTATAACGCTTTACTCGGCTCAAAATATTGTTGTCGGCTCAAAACGATGATAAAATAAACCGGAGACCAAAGCAAAGTTGGCTCAATCCAAAAATAAAGCCCGTTAACAAATAAATCCAAGCTACGGTAAATATAATGATCGGTCCGTTAAATATTTTACCACTGTGGTTCTTTCTCAATACCCGCCTCAATACGATGTACCAAAAAGTAATATATAAAATGAACTTAATTAAAAAAAATTAAGTTTAAAAAATGAAAATATATAAAAAAGAATTAACTTATCTTAAAAAATTAAAAAAAAATTAAAACATAAAAATAAAAAAAATAAAAAAATAATAAAAAAATAAATAGAAAAAAAATCTAATATGAAATGTGTCCCAAAAGGAGCCTCCCTTGTTTTCTCCGTCTCAAAAACGTGGCCCCCTCACTACTATTTTGTTTCCTCCGCCTCTTAATATAAATCTCAAAAATCAATCTCACAACACTAATCTCTTTAACTCTCTCTCTCCTCACCGATATAAAACTCACTCCTAGAAAAACCTAATCTACAGCAAACCAGATCCAATCTTTTAACAACACCAAACCAAACATTTTCGCAACTTAAGTTCTTGTTGTCATATCCGTATGATAAGCCGTTTAAAATGAAACGATCTAATGTGAAGCTTCAAGATCACTCGTTTGATCTCGGGTAAGGTTTGATGCTCGGATTTGTTTTATGCTATGTGTGAAAACTTTAACAAACCGAACCAAAAACACATCAGAACACTCTTGTTCTTGATTGTTCAATTGAGTTCGAAAATCAAATGAAGATATAATCTTCACACAAGATCTATGAAGAAATCTTTAATTGCGTGACTGGATCTTTAAAGGATCTAGACATGCAGTACACAAAAATTTTAATTCTGAGATCATTTAGTTTAAAATACGAGTCTAGTTTGATGTTTGACGAGAGTTTTTGGAGTCGAGAGTTTGAGAGTGTGTCGAGAGTTTGAGAGTGTTTAGACGTTTCGAGGGTGGGGGTGAGAACGAGGGTGTGTGTTCGAGTGTGAGGAGTCAGGGTGAGGGAGTTTTCTAAGAAATTGTTTGAGTCTTGTTGTGAGTATTATAAACGAGGGTGATGAGTCTGGTATGGGTGAGAGAGTGAGTCTGACGAGAGTCAAGGGTGTTGTTTAGGTGTGAATGAGAAGAGTGTTTGGGTTGTCGAGATTGTGTATTGTGTCCCGTTATGCTTGAATTTCCTCTTTTTCTTCTTCTTCTCTTTTTTTTGAGTTTCTTTATCCGGAATAACTGTTGATCCGGAATAAACTGGTCTATCCGGAATAAACTGGTCTATCCGGAATAAACTGGTATATCCGGAATAAACTGGTCTATCCGGAATATTCAGTTCACTCGGAAAAAAAAATTTCGTTCGGAATAATCTGATGAGTGTGTGTTTCGATGAATGACTGTTGGACTGAAAGATGATGAATGACTGTTGGACAACTGTGATACTTTTGACAGTTTTGACCAAAAAGGAAAACAGAAAAGGGATTGGTAATAGAAAAAAATAGATAATAAAAACTGATTATAAAAGAATTGATAAAAGAAAACTAATAATAAAAAATTAAAATTGATAAAACTGATAAGACTGATAAAAAAATTGGTAAAAAAAAACTATAAAACTTTATAAAACGATGATAAACTTGATAAAAAAATCCTAATCAAAAAACTTTCACCTAATCAAAAGAAAAGAAAAGATTTTTATAGAAGTTTATAGAAAAATTTATAAAAATGATAAACTTTTACCTAATCAAAAGAAAAGAAAAGATTTTTATATAAAAAGTTTGGTGATTTTTAATTAAAATAGGTAAATCAAAGATTTGATTATGATTTAAAGCATAAAAACACAAACTTTTTAAGATTTAAGCTTGAAAAAATCAAAACCCACCAAAATCAATAAAAATAAAAGCAAGAATAAACCAATCTAACCTTGGCTCTTGATACCAATTGAAGGTCTACAAGAATCTTGGATTATTCTACATGTTGGATTTGATTGATTAGATGGAGGGATTGATTAAATAACATAAAGAAGATGAGAAGGGAGATAAGGGTGTAGAGAGAGAAAGGAGAGAAAGAGAAGAGTAGAGAGAGAAAGTAAAGATTGATTATGAAAATGTGAATCACCAACCCCTCCTAACATGCTAGGAGGGGTATATATAGCCCACCCTACATGTGGGCTATATGGACTATACGTTTACTAACTAGATCACGAGCCCGTTACATTAATATATTGTTGGAGCGACTGATCCTTCATAAATACGTAAAAACGTATTTCCAACATGGTTAATGTCAAGTTGCATGAGCTTAAGGCATTTATCGATATATATATATAAATATATATATATATATATATATATATATATATATATATATATATATATATATATATATATATATATATATATATATATATATATATATATATATATATATGTATGACTTGTCTGTGTGACAAACTTGAGATGATTAAAATTCTTGTGTTCAAATGATGATTTGTAAAACCTATAGACTTGCTCAACCATTGTGTTGATGATTTTAAGCATGTATTTCAGGTAATCTAGATGGATAGCAGTGGAGCATGCGAGGAGGGAGTTGGTGCTTACTTGCCTAAAGTTTATATTAATTTTCCATCCTTTGAAATGATTAAATGACTTTTAAGTCTTTGATGAATGTGATGTATTGGTAACGGTTTTTGGGACTAAATGCTACTCTGATTTTATATATATTGGGATGGGAAACTTTTAGACAATGTTGTATATTATTTTAACGTCTCTTTTGAGGTCGTTGTCTATGATTGTGTGCGATGTGCTATGAGTAGCGCCCCAATGTGGTATTCCGCTGCGTGGTAATTTGGGGGTGTTATATGAATAAATGTGAGTTTTAAGGTTAATCACTTTTAATGACCACTAAACATGTATAAGATATGTTTGTGTAAGATTAAATGATTATTACCAGAATGATAGTGTTCGCTAAATAATTTTTCTTACGATTATCTTTGACGATAAATGTTTTTACACTTTATCGTGATCAAAACTAAGAGAAATTAGTTATTACAAATAATGTTTTTAGGCATCGATTATGTTGGAAATATGTTGTACGTATTTATAAAGGATCGGTCACTCCAACAATATATTAAGTAGTAACCTCTAGTCGAAGTAAACATTAGTTAGACTTTAGTTAGTTTAACTATCAAGACCGACCCATATGCATGTATATGTCCGGCTCAGCTTCTATGTAAGCCCATGACCTATGGTTACGGGTATATGAACCCTGAAATTAAGTATATTGAAGTTCGTTTTCTCTCGATTCTTGACCAATTGAAAGTCCTAAAAATATCAAGTTTATAATTGTTCTTGGTTAATAGGGTATTTTGATATTCTATGTCTAATTCAAACAACAAGTAAAAACGGTGAAAATATTAAGCTATATATCCGTAAAACACTTTGCAGATACCAAATATTATTCACAAAAATTCAAAATGTAAAAACATGAAAGTAATGTGCTTAAAATGTAAAGAAACTGAATGTATAAAGCATGAAATGTAAAGTTCAGAAAGTAAAAGGACTTAAAATGTAAATTCTAACAAATTTATACCTAATTTTAACAAACTAAACAAACAACCTAACTGAAATTGACAAGTAACTGAAAGTTAAGGGATTGAAATTTAGCAAACCCTAATTACTTGTAAGTTTAGCAACGAACACAAACAGTTACAATCCACAAGGACTAAAATGCAATTAATGGAAACTTATTAACAAAAATGGGCACACACAAAGAATAAGCTCGTATAATCTTAATTCTGGACCAAATAAGCTCAAACTAGTTTCAAAAGAGTTAAAATGGAAAAGTAGCTAGGTATGCAGAAGGAAATAGCTTAAAATCAAGTAAAACTCAATCTAGCTTATTCCAATAAGCCAACATTAAGCTAACTAAAAATCAAGACATGCACAATCAGATTTTTATGCTCAAAATTGTTAAATAGCTTAATAAGAGTATGGAATGTCTTTTATTTTTGAAAATGATCCACTGAATAAGCTGGAAAATGGAATTAAGCTGAAAAGCTGAAAAGTTCCAAATCTACTCAAGACTGTTTCTAAATAGGTTTATGAAGAAAAATAGCTAGATTTATGAAGTAGAATTGGCTATCCAAGAAAACAGTCCACTTCCTTTTACAGAAAGTTGAGTTTGCTAAGGAGCCTATTAATAAGCTGATTTCTAACTGAAAATAGAATACTGTAGAATTTCCTTGCACAGACTTGTTCTTTAGATGTTTAACTACAACTAGAAACTGGTTTCATGCAATTTAGTTAAGAAATGAAGAAATGACATGGATTTGAAATGAGCTAGTTTTCTGAATGACAAAGATCACAGACTTTGACCCAAACTTTTTCTATACCATTTGCCTTTTTGACCTGAACTTTGACTTCAAAACCAAACAAAATTGTTTCCACTGGTTATCAAATGAAATCAAGCTAATTTCAACTGATCTAACAAACTAGTTTCACACAAACTATGTAGAACCAAACACTACTTAACAAGATTGATATGAACTTTTACAATGTGATTTTGATTAAAAGAGTGAATCAAGCTAAGTCTGATATCTAGACATGTCCAAAAAGTAAAATGAGAAGTAATTGACACAAATTCAGACTTGTTAACAGGCTTGAACACAAAATGCACTCAAAAGCTAAAACTGATGAAAAACAGAACTCAATCCAAGTAATAATAGACTAAAGGCTACAAGATTACTCACAAGCTAACATATGCACAAGATTACACTAAAACATATCTAAACACATTATCATAGCAGCACAAATAGTTTACTCTAAGAATTTATCATTCAAACTTCACTTGAGTGGAACTTAAAACAGAATTCTCAAACTTTTTAGCTAGAAGCCTCCACTGATGGAGTAGTGTGATAATCTAACATTTTCAGGTAGTGAATTATTTTCCCGTATAATATTTTGAAACTTATTTTTGTGTTGGTTGATGAACTCACAATTTACAGATCTAAATTTGGGCTTACGTGCATAATTTTGCGTCCTTTACGATTAAACCGGAAACCTTAGGATTACGTATTTACGTTTTTGAACTCTGTTTTTGATGAGACAATTTTTATTGGATTCGTTTTGTGCCGTTGATTCGTAATTTATAAAAACGTTTTTCGTGAAACGACCCGAGGTCACGTAAATCGAGGAAAATAGAATCGAGGAGTACCCGTAAATTAGCGGGATGGGACAAAATAATTTATCCCACCCCACTACACATGGGACGGCCCAAACATGACACCACATCAAAGATGTGGCATCATGTAAACTAGTAGCTTACAAGTATAAGCTTAAGCTTAACACTTAAGCTAATTTTACCCACCAAACTAACTAAAACCATCAACCTTCACACATACCACCATTTCAATCATGCAAATAAACTAAAAACTCTCTCAACCACATCACCATTTCCGTCCTACTTCAAAGAACAAACACCCCTTTTGATCTTTTCTAGCCATAAAATACTTGTTATATAGCTATATCATGGAGTTACCTTGAAGCCTTGATCACTTGGTGGCCATTTTAACAACAAAGGAGGAGATTTGCTTGTGTCCTAGGGCTGATTTCTCAACTTACTTTCTTGGTGTTTGATGATATTGGGGTTACATTTGGTGTTCATCAAGTTCTTGTCTTCCAAAAACAAGATATACTCTTGGTTGGTAAAGAAGATCATCCTTTCCATTTTCTCTTGTTATTTTTGTAAAGATCAAATGTATTTTCTTTCTTGTTGTATATGTATATGATGAATATATGATGATAAAAATGTTGTGTGGGGATCAAGTGTTGATAAATATGCTTAAAAAGATTAATAACCATAAGAAACAAGGCTAAAATCATGCTTAATTTGTTGGCTGTATAAAAACAGTATGTAACCAAATCTTGAACTGATAAACTTGCATGGTTGAATCCATTTACAGTAAGTACAAGATGTCATACACATGTGAGAGTTGGCCATGCAATGGAATCATTAAATTGAGTGAGATATGATCAAAACAAGATGAGTGTGCTAATCTGAATAAGCTGTTTTGTAGGAACTGTTAAGGATAGTTAAACTTAAAATGAGCAGTAGCTATAACTAAGTTAATTGTAGCACATAATATGAAGTTCAGCCATCTAAAAATGAGCTTCTAATTCATTGTAGAACTCTAGATATGATAAAAATGGGGAAGATGAAAATAAAAATCAGATTTTGAAGAATTAATGTTTATTACTATTATATAAGCACTCAAATTATATAGTATAAAATATGAAATTAAAACCCACTAACTTATGAATTACATTTATATAAATATGTATAAGGTTAAATAAATGGACAATTTATAAAAATGGTAGTTGAATAATATTTATAAGTTATAAAAACTATAAACTTGATTTTTACGACTTTTTCGGCTATTACCGTAAAATTAACGTTTTTCGCCAATTAAAACTTAGACGATCAAACCCGTCTAATGTAAAGTTTTTAAAAGTCATATACTGATATATGAGTATCTAATACAAGTAAAAACCGATAAAACCTGAACTATAGGATACGGACATTAACGAGCTAAGTTAGCATATTGGACTAATAATTGGACTAAATAAGTTAAACACTTATAAAAAGTACTTATTGGGCTTAACCCATTTGGGCCCAACATGTAAAGTGTGAATACTGATAATATAAGTATAAAATGAAATAATACAAGTTAAAAGAACTTATAATAAGCTTATTGGACTTAAAATAGGTAAATAGGTAAAACTAGTAAACTAGTAAAAAGTTACCAATACGTAAACACTAAAATGAGTAAACAAGGATATATAAACCCACTTGATCATCATCATATGTACAAAATCATCATATGTATATTTGTTATTTTGATAAAGTCATTGGACAAGAGTCTAAGACCGATTATTATTTATATAGGTTTCCGTGACCGAAGCACGTCCGTAGCCGATAATCCGCCTTTCATTATTAACATGACTTCATAGCCTCACACTCTTTTAAATGTTTTATAAAATGATTTGTAAACCCGCGAGGGAGATAACATACTAGTTTTTGATAAAAATAGAACACAAGTAGTCCCGATGGTATGCTTAATGATATCGACCCGAATGATGCTATGACCCTATAAACAAGATAAAAAGGATTATTAGTAGTTAGGTTATGTCACTTAAAGTCCCATCAGCATGAATTGTGAACTACCGGGATTTGGTAGACGCTTATGCATATGATATTACTATTTGGGGACGATCACCCCAGTTCGCGCCTTGACGGTTGATCCCCGTCGTACCACATTGATTGGTAACCGAATTTATGTATGAGAAGATTTACATAGCGTGATTTTTGTGACGACACACTAACTTAGATGGGCAAATTGTTTGTCGGGTTCGCGGCCCGTTGTTTTCATAGTAAGGTAACAATGTCATGCGGCTAATAATAATCCAAATGTAATCCAATAACGATGCTAATAACGATAATAATATTACCTATAATGGTAATATTGAGGCTACGGTCTCATGGACGGTTTAAGATGTATGCTTTATTTATATATTGCCTGACTAGCAATACGAGGACTTACTTCCGATATTATACTTGTGTTCTGATTTTAACGATTGTTTTAAATAACGGTCTTATTAAACTCTATGAATTCACTCGGCATTCGCTGATATGATTTTTGCATGTTTTTATCTCAGGTGCTTGAAGGTAATCCGGATGGAGATCGACTCTGATGGCCCACATAATATTAAAAATATTCATTCGATCTATGTTTTGTAAACTTAATGACCTGTATAATTTGGATCCTGTTGTACACTTTTAAACTTTTTATCGAATGAATGTGTGTTGAACCTTGTACAACCATTTTTATGTGTTGTCTATGATTGGAGTTATTGTGCTATCCCGTAACACTCTAAAAGACCCTTCCACTGTACCGATACGAAAATTGAGAGTGTTACAGTTTGGTACCAGAGCTCTCGTTATAGAGAACAAAAGATTTTAAAAACCAAGGTTTTGAACAAAACTTTTCAAAATCTTTTAACTATGAACATTTGAGAAAATATTTGAAAAATCTTTTGACTATAATGGTGCCAGAGATCTCCGACGTTACCAACAAGCCCTATTGAGAAGATATATATTTTGATATATATAATTTAATTTATATATATGTATATATCGTGATTTCAGTATGTAATTGTTTAAATAGTATGTTATCCTAATACGAGATATATATATAAATGCAGATTGTCATGGCTGACCCTAATATTCCTGTAGAAAACCATGCTATTCCCGAACCTAATGTAGATGATGATCCTTATTTAGACTTAGTAGATTATGATATGGATGATGAGGAGGAACTATTTGAGGATCCCGAGCCCAAGATAGGACTAGGAGATCAGATTGCCCCTCAGGTTGATATGGTAGAGAATGAGATTGATAATGTTGATATTGAGAATGATGATGAGATTGGGATAGATAATTTAGATGATGAGATTAATGACGAGGATGTCGAGGAGGATGTAGGTATAGACGATAAGGTTGATGACGATGAGGAAGCTGAGCTTATTTACCCTTATGATGTTCCAGAGGGCGAGCCTTTACCCCCACCAGTTTCTTTGTCTGATTCTGAGGTTGAGCTACCTAGGGATGAAATGTCTGAATCGTCTGAATCTGATTCTGAATCAGAGGAGGATGAGGATGATAATGCACCTGACGGTACCGATGGTATTGCTACTCGTAGACGTGTGATAGGAGAGTCGTCTAGTACTCGAGAGGCTACTCATATTGATGGTCTTGCACCATGGGCCTTGAGACGTGATCTAGATGCTTCCTGTGTTAAGAGTAGTATGACAGAGATTGGATTAGGTGTTGTTCAGACTCATGTTGCTTATTTGGAGTCGAAGACTAAGGTTGGTGAGAAAGAGCGGGAATTGCTTAGTTTGGATTTGACTGATGTAGAGCGTGGATTGAATGAAGCTTTTAGGAGGTTATCGGTGTTAGAAAGTGGTGAGTTTGCTGCTATGAAGAAAAAGGTGAATTCTATGGAGATTCAGTTGAATGTAGCTCGTGCGATACGTGAGAAAGCTGAGAAGGAGTTGAATATATATGTGGGATGGAATAGTAGATTTTATGCTTACATGGTTGAAAGAGGAGTGATCCGTAAGCGCCCAGCTGAAGATGTGTCGAGTGATCGTCCGACGAAGATACAAAAGACGATGCATGATGGACCATCTGGTGGTTCTCAGTAGACCAGTCTGTATTTAGTAGTGACCTTTGTATCTTTTTTACTTTTGTAGCTTTGACTGAACCGACTTGTTAGTAGTAGACTTGGCACAAATTTTGAGTATATATATAGTGCTAGAACTTTGATATGGGATGTAACTAAGACAATGCTTTTGTTTCAAATCGAATGAAATATGTATCTTGTCTTGAATTCCATATTGTGCCTTATTTGTATCTTGATTATGAATTCAATCCATATTATATGAATCCCTTGTTGGGTGAATGCTTAATACTTTGAAATTGTGAAATTATAGAACTATGCCGCCCAAGAAGGCTGTGACTGAGGATGATGTACGTAGGATTATTACGGAGCAAGTTACCGCATCTATGACTGAATTTATGGCAAATGCTAGAAATGAAGCTGGCGGTAGTGGAGCTGGCGATAGTGGAGTTGGCGGTAGTGGAGCTGGCGGTAGTGGAGCTGGCGGTAGTGGAGCTGGCGGTAGCGGAATTGGCGGTACTAATGTGAATGTGAATGCTAATAATGTGAATGCTAATGCTGGAGGAAATGTAGAAGGACTTGGAACTAATGCACCCGAAGTTGGTGGTTGTACTTATGTGACGTTCATGAAGTGTGAACCTCTACCTTTTAATGGAACTGAAGGTGCTGTAGGATTAAGCCAGTGGATTGAGAAGATTGAGTTGGTGTTTCGGATTAGTAAGTGTAAGGAGGAAGATAAGCTGACTTTTGCTATGGCTACTCTTAAAGGTCGTGCGTTGACTTGGTGGAACGGGAGAATTGCTTTCATGGGTATTGATGCTGCTAATGCTACTCCTTGGGCTGAAATTAAGAAGTGGATGACTTTGGAGTTTTGTCCCCGTAGTGTGATTATTAGGTTAGAACAAGAGTTGATTCATCTGAGAATGAAAGGTGTGGACATTGATAGTTACAAAAACCGATTCCATAAGTTGGCCTTGCTATATCCTCGATTGGTAGAACCCGAAGAGATCCGAATTGAGCAATATATTAAGGGGTTGACCAAGAATATCCGGGGGGGATGTGACATCATCTAAACCATTGACCATTGATGATGTTGTTCGAATGGCTTACCAACTCATTGGACAGATAATTCAGGATCGGGAAGATGAAGCCCGTGTTGGTGAGAAAAGAAAGGGTGATGGTGATCGTGTAGATAGAGGTGATAATAAGAAGAATTTCAATCGCCGTCAGAACCAGAGAAAGGGAAATGCAAATGCTCTTACCAACAACACACCGCGCAACGATGATAGATGTCCTAAGTGTGGCAACAAGAGGCATGCTGGCGATTGCTGGAAGTGCCGAAATTGCGGAAAGCTTGGACACAAGGTTGAAAGGTGTAAGAAGGGAACCATTTGCTTCAACTGTAATGAAGAAGGTCATAGGAAATCGGAATGCCCCAAGTTGAAAGCGATTGTACCTGGAAGAAACCCCCAGGGTGGTGTCTATCAACTTGGAACAATTGAGGTGAAGAAAGAGGATCCGAATGTCGTTACCGGTACGTTTTTACTCAACAATCATTATGATGTTGCTTTATTTTATTCGGGTGCTGATAGGAGCTTTGTATCCACTAAATTTAGTGCCCTTATTAACATTGAACCTGTTGAGATAAATACCAGTTACGCGGTGGAATTGGTTGATGGTAAATTAGTGAAAACTAATAAGCTATTAGAAGGATGCTCTCTAAATCTCTTGAACTATTCCTTTCCGATTGATTTGATGTTGATAGAATTAGGTAGTTTTGATATTATTATTGGTATGGATTGGTTGTCGTTGAATAATGCTACTATTTTATGTGGGGAGAAGAAAGTTAAGATTCCTCTTAGGAATAGGACGTTAGTAATTGATGGTAATCGAGGTGAATCCCGTTTGAAAATCGTTTCATGTATTAAAGTCAAAAAGTACATCAGGAACGGTTGTGAGTTATTCATAGCTCAAGTGACCGGGAATGAGTCTAGGGAGAAACGATTGGAAGATGTACCTATTATTTGTGAATTTCCTGAGGTATTTCCTAAAGATTTACCCGGACTTCCACCGATAAGGCAAGTAGAGTTTCGAATCGATTTAATTCCTGGTGCTGCATCGGTGGCACGTGCGCCTTACCGATTAGCCCCTTCTGAATTAAAGGAGTTATCTGAGCAACTTAAGGAGTTGTCTGATAAAGGTTTTATTCGACCGAGCTCGTCGCCTTGGGGAGCTCCAGTCTTGTTCGTTAAGAAGAAGGATGGATCTTTCCGTATGTGCATTGATTATAGGGAACTGAATAAGTTGACAATTAAAAATCGATATCCTTTACCTAGGATTGATGATTTATTTGACCAACTACAAGGATCTAGTGTGTATTCTAAGATAGATTTGCGGTCAGGATACAACTTCGCGTCCGTGAAGAAGATATTCCTGTAACTGCATTTAGAACTCGTTATGGACACTATGAATTTCAAGTAATGTCATTTGGGTTAACTAACGCACCTGCGGTTTTCATGGATTTAATGAATCGAGTTTGCAAGTCCTACTTGGATAAATTTGTGATTGTGTTTATTGACGATATTCTAATTTACTCTAAGTATGAAGATGAACATAGAGAACATTTAAGGATTGTTTTGAATTTGTTGAAGGATGAAAAGTTGTATGCTAAGTTTTCGAAATGTGATTTCTGGTTAGATTATGTGCAATTTCTTGGTCATGTGATTAACAAAGATGGAATTCATGTTGATCCTGCAAAGGTTGAAGCCATTAAGAATTGGTCTGCACCGACAACGCCAACGGAAGTGCGACAGTTCTTAGGATTGGCTGGATATTATAGGCGATTCATTAAAGAATTTTCTTTGATAGCTAAACCCTTGACTAAGCTTACCTAGAACAATAAACCTTTCTTTTGGGGAAGTGATGAAGATGGAGCATTTCAGACATTGAAGCAAAAATTATGTAGTGCGCCAAGCTTATCATTACCCGACGGGAGTGAAGATTTCGTAGTGTATTGTGATGCATCTCTTAGAGGCTATGGAGCTGTTTTGATGCAGCGAGAGAAAGTGATAGCTTATGTTTCTAGGCAATTAAGGAAGAATGAGGAGAATTATACTACTCATGATCTTGAGTTAGGAGCTGTAGTCTTTGCTCTTAGGTTGTGGAGACATTATTTGTATGGCACCAAGCGTACGGTATTCACCGATCACAAAAGCCTACTGTATATTCTCGACCAGAAGGAATTGAACATGAGGCAACGAAGATGGATAGAGTTGTTAAGTGATTATGATTGTGATATAAAATATCACACAGGAAAAGCCAATGTTGTTGCCGATGCGTTAAGTAGGAAAGATAGAGAGCCTATCAGGGTACGTTCTCTAGTCTTGACCGTGCACAATAATTTGCTTGAACAAATTAGAAATGCGTAAATAGAATCCTGTAAGAAAGAAAATTTTTTTAATGAAGGGTTCCGAGGAGAAGGAGATCCTTTAGAGGTTAGAGCTGATGGAGTGAAATGCTTAAGAGGTCGTATGTGGATACCTAAGTTTGGAGGCTTAAGAGATTTGATTATGTTAGAATATCATAAATCTAAGTATTCCATTCATCCGGGATCTGATAAGATGTACCATGATTTGAAGAAGTTGTACTGGTGGCCGAATATGAAAGCTGATATTGCTATGTATGTTCTTCAATGCTTGACTTGTGCTAGAGTTAAAGCTGAACATCAAAAGCCATCAGGACTACTTCAACAACCAGAGATTCCTGAATGGAAGTGGGAGCGAATTACGAGGGACTTTATCACCAAGCTTCCTAGAACATCATCTGGAAACAACTCGATTTGGGTTATTGTCGACAGACTGACCAAATCAGCACACTTCATTCCGGTTAAAGAGCAGTTCTCACTGGAGAAGCTGACTCGTATATACCTTGAGAATGTTGTATGCAAGCATGGAGTGCCTGTATCGATCATTTCAGATCGAGATCCTAGATTCGCATCGAATTTTTGGAAATCTCTCTAATGATCTTTGGGAACGAATCTCGACATGAGCACTGCTTATCACCCCCAGACTGATGGGCAGAGTGAAAGGACGATACAAACACTATAAGATATGTTGAGAGCTTGTGTGTTAGATTTTGGTAAGAATTGGGATAAACATTTGCCGTTAGCAGAGTTTTCGTATAACAATAGTTACCATTCTTCGAATAGATGGGAAGTTGCATTTTATCGAAGAACCCGTAGAGGTTATGGATCGTGAGGTAAAGCAACTGAAACAAAGTCAGATACCTATTGTCAAGATCCGATGGAATTCAAAGCATGGACCAGAGTATACTTGGGAACGAGAGGATGAAATGTGGAAGAAATATCCGCACCTCTTCGATTTCAATAAGAAACGGACATCAAAATGAAATGGATCACGAGGATGTTGATCCCTTTTAGGAGGAAAAGCTGTGACAATCTAACATTTTCAGGTAGTGAATTATTTTCTCGTATAATATTTTGAAACTTATTTTTGTGTTGGTTGATGAACTCACAATTTACGGATTTAAATTTGGGCTTACGTGCATAATTTAGCGTCCTTTACGATTAAACCGGAAACCTTAGGATTACGTATTTACGTTTTTGAACTTCGTTTTTGATGAGACAATTTTTATTGGATTCGTTTTGTGCCGTTGATTTGTAATTTATAAAAACGTTTTTCGTGAAACGACCCGACGACACGCAAATCTAGGAAACTAGAATCGAGGAGTACCCGTAAATTAGCGGGATGGGACAAAATAATTTATCCCACCCCACTACACATGGGACGGCCGAAACATGACACCATATCAAAGATGTGGCATCATGTAAACTAGTAGCTTACAAGTGTAAGCTTAAGCTTAACACTTAAGCTAGTTTTACCCACCAAACTAACTAAAACCATCAACCTTCACACATACCACCATTTCACTCATGCAAATCAACTAAAAACTCTCTCAACCACATCACCATTGCCGTCCCACTTCAAAGAACAAACACTCCTTTTGATCTTTTCTAGCCATAAAATACTTGTTATCTAGCTATATCATGGAGTTACCTTGAAGCCTTGATCACTTGGTGGCCATTTTAACAACAAATGAGGTGATTTGCTTGTGTCCTAGGGCTGATTTCTCAACTTACTTTCTTGGTGTTTGATGATCTTGGGGTTACATTTGGTGTTCATCAAGTTCTTTTCTTCTAAAAACAAGATATACTCTTGGTTGGTAAAGAAGATCATCCTTTCCATTTTCTCTTGTTATTTTTGTAAAGATCAAATGTATTTTCTTTCTTGTTGTATATGTATATGATGAATATATGATGATAAAAATGTTGTGTGGGGATCAAGTGTTGATAAATATGCTTAAAAAGATTAATAACCACAAGAAACAAGGCTAAAATCATGCTTAATTTGTTGGCTGTATAAAAACAGTATGTAACCAAAACTTGAACTGATAAACTTGCATGGTGGAATCCATTTACAGTAAGTACAAGATGTCATACACATGTGAGCGTTGGCCATGTAATGGAATCATTAAAATAAGTGAGATATGATCAAAACAAGATGAGTGTGCTAATCTGAATAAGCTGTTTTGTAGGGACTGTTAAGGATAGTTAAACTTAAAATGAGCAGTAGCTATAACTAAGTTAATTGTAGCACATAATATGAAGTTCATGCCATCCAAAAATGAGCTTCTAATTCATTGTAGAACTCTAGATATGATACAAATGGTGAAGATGAAAATAAAAATCAGATTTTGAAGAATTAATGTTTATTACTATTATATAAGCACTCAAATTATATAGTATAAAATATGAAATTAAAACCCACTAACTTATGAATTACATTTATATAAATATGTATAAGGTTAAATAAATGGACAATTTATAAAAATGGTAGTTGAATAATATTTATAAGTTATAAAAACTATAAACTTGTTTTTTACGACTTTTTCGGCTATTACCGTAAAATTAACGTTTTTCGCCAATTAAAACTTAAACGATCAAACCCGTCTAATGTAAAGTTTTTAAAAGTCATATAATGATATATGAGTATCTAATACAAGTAAAAACCGATAAAACCCGAACTATAGGACATACGGACATTAACGAGCTAAGTTAGCATATTGGACTAATAATTGGACTAAATAAGTTAAACACATATAAAAAGTACTTATTGGGCTTAACCCATTTGGGCCCAACATGTAAAGTGTGAATACTGATAATATAAGTATAAAATGAAATAATACAAGTTAAAAGAACTTATAATAAGCTTATTGGACTTAAAATAGGTAAATAGGTAAAACTAGTAAACTAGTAAAAAGTTACCAATACGTAAACACTAAAATGAATAAACAAGGATATATAAACCCACTTGATCATCATCATATGTACAAAATCATTATATGTATATTTGTTATTTTGATACAGTCATTGGACAAGAGTCTAAGACCAATTATTATTTATAAAGGTTTCCGTGACCGAAGCACGCCCGTAGCCGATAATCCGCCTTTCATTATCAACGTGTGTTCATAGCCTCGCACTCTTTTAAATGTTTTATAAAATGATTTGTAAACCCGCGAGGGAGATAACATGCTAGTTTTTGATAAAAATAGAACACAAGTAGTTCCGATGGTATGCTTAATGATATGGACCCGAATGATGCTATGACCCTATAAACGAAATAAAAAGGATTATTAGTAGTTAGGTTATGTCACTTAAAGTCCCATTAGCATGAATTGTGAACTACCGGGATTTGGTAGACGCTTATGCATATGATAGTACTATTTGGGGACGATCACCCCAGTTCGCGCCTTGACGGTTGATCCCCGTCGTACCACATTGATTGGTAAGCGAATTGTATGAGAAGATTTACATAGCGTGATTTTTGTGACGACACGCTAACTTAGATGGACAAATTGTTTGTCGGGTTCGCGGCCCGTTGTTTTCATAGTAAGGTAACAATGTCATGCGGCTAAAAATAATCCAAATGTAATCCAATAACGATGCTAATAACGATAATAACATTACCTATAATGGTAATATTGAGGCTACGGTCTCATGGACGGTTTAAGATGTATGCTTGATTTATATATTGCCTGACTAGCAATACGAGGACTTACTTCCGATATTATACTTGTGTTCTGATTTTAACGATTGTTTTATATAACGGTTTTATTAAACTCTATGAATTCACTCGGCATTCGCTGATATGATTTTTGCATGTTTTTATCTCAGGTGCTTGAAGGTAATCCGGATGGAGATCGACTCTGATGGCCCACATAATATTAAAAATATTCATTCGATCTATGTTTTGTAAACTTAATGACCTGTATAATTTGGGACCTGTTGTCACTTTAAAACTTTTTATCGAATGAATGTTTGTTGAACCTTGTACAACCATTTTTATGTGTTGTCTATGATTGGAGTTATTGTGCTATCCCGTAACACTCTAAAAGACCCTTCCGCTGTACCGATACGAAAATTGAGAGTGTTACAAGTAGTGTGGCGCTGAGCCAACTAGAATCTACAAGATCAACACCAATACACCACCATTAACCACATTATCACCTCCAAAAGCCATTTCTTTTCAAAATAACACCAAACTGCTACAAACTGCTACTCAGGAACTGGATAGGACTGATAAGGCTGAATGGATCATAACAAGCTTCCACAATGTATAAAAAACACTTCATTGATCACTTAAGATCAATGAAATCTCAAAACAGTAACAGAATTGCAGGATTGAGTAGTGAATGGAGATGATAGAATGAGATGAATATTTTTGTGATTTTATTGATTTATGAAGGAAAAACGGTTACAACTGCTTAACTAATCCTATAACTATCTCTCAAGTGTGTGCCAAACACTTGAGAGAAGTTTACTAACTGAATGAGAAACAAAAATGGGAGAGAAAATCTAAAGTGTGTGTTTTTGCACACTTAGCTACTACTAAAAAAATGAAAGTACAATGTCCTATTTATAGAGGTTGAAGATGATGAGCTGGGGTATCATGACGTGTCTCAACCAATGGTAAGATGCCAGGTGTCAAAATTCGGTAAATTGCCAATTTGTCTCCAAGAACAGAAAAGGGGTTTTCTTCTTCTTTGTTTTTCATTTTAATTGACTTATGCAGTTGAATTTGTCATCTCAAACCGAGGATTTTTCATGTAGAAAACTTTTTGTGAAATGCATTGTAGCCAAATCCACGTTCTGGGCTAGTTCGTTGTTGAAGATGATACGTGTCGTGTTTTCATTCGTTCTTGGCCCTTCACACGGATCATTATCCTAATTGGATAAAATATATATTGCATGTTGAGTTCTGATTGGCAAAAAGAAAATAAGTTGGGAGCATTGTGTAAGATTCGGTTTAATAAATGAGGAGATGAGTTGGCATTGTAGCTGGCGATCCATAACTCATTTTTCTTGCATTTTGATTGGCTAAGAGCATGTGACACGGATTGAGTACAAATTTAATGCATTTTTGACAAATTCAGTCCCTCATCTTGGCAGATTATCAAAATGAGCTCTTATCTTCATTCCAATGGTAATTTTAGTCCTTTGACTTGCATTATTATTCATTTGACTCCCTTGACTTGAATTTTTGACCAAGTTTGACTTTAATCTTGACTTTTCCAAAGTTTGCATTTAAGTCCCTTAACTTTTAAGTATTGTCAAGATAGGTCCTTCATCTTCAAATGACTTGTCATCTTTGATCATTATCTTGTCTTTTCATCATAAATGAGCTTGATTTCCTCTTGTTTGCTTGAAAATGTATCCTTGTTACATATTTAAGCACAAACACATAACATACCAAATAATACTACTTTATAGCATAAAAGTTAGGTATTTTATATGTGTTTTAGGGTGATTTGTTGATTAATTGATATTAGATTCTACTCATATCAAATCCCCTACACTTGAACATTGCCATGACCTCATGTAATGCTATATTTTAAAGCACAATTTTACATTTTCCTCATAATTAACCTACCTTGGCCGATATGGAATGATTTTATACTACTCTACTCTATATGATGCATGATTTTAATTTTGTACAATGCAATGCAAATAAAGCAATTCTATTTATATATTTTTGGTTTTTCATAAATGGTTTTGATGGAAAAACCCATAAAGAAATCAATGACTTAAATTAGGACTTTGGTACCATGGTCACTTATCACCTTCAAGTTTCACTTTCCCCATACCAAGCTTAATAATGGGATCATTGCATTCACAAGTAAAAAGTGCGTCAACTTATTCATGACAATTAAATGTGGAACCGGTAATTATTTGAGCAAATTGCTTGAAGGTAAATTTGTCATTATTTGAAGCGTGAAATATAAGAAATGTAAAATCAAAAAATAAGGAAGCACGGTTTTAATCCTAAGTAATCCTCTCATCCATTACTTGAAAAACCGCTCACAATTAATATAAGTCCGTTTCAAGAGTAATAAGTCATTCGCCTTATGTGTAAAATCCTCATGTCATGTATTAATAAGTAGCTACACACTCGCTAATGAAAGAAAAATAAAACTCACGCAATAATTTACATCCTCCGCCTTTTTGAGACTTTGGATCTTCAATCCCGCAACCCGTCAAGGTAATATTGGATTGGAGCAACTATTAAATCCCCGCAACCCGTCAAGGTAATATTGGAATCTAATAGTTACTATAATTAACACTTCACTGCCCCTCTTGGGAGTCTTGTATAATTATTTTTTTCTTTTTCTTTTTTTCTTTTATTTTTGCTGGCCACTCATTTTTTTATAAGCCGCTCTTATTTTTCTTTATTCCTCACAAAGAAAGTTGAAAAGAATAAAAGGAAAAACACCCGTTAAGTATTAAGCATCACATAAGTCTAGTGCACATAAAACGTTCTAACTTAGAATCTTAAGACGTACTTATACCAACCATGAATGATTAGACAAAAATGCATAAGAGACTACAAACCAATTAAAACCGTTCTTGATTATTTATTAACATATATACATGCGAAGAAAATAGAGGTAAAGAAGAGAAGGGTTTAGCCACAAGTAATTATCATGAAGTTTATCTAGCCCTTTTATACTTGCTTCAAATCTATCATCTCCCATTCTCCACAAATTTAAAATCTCAAATAATGAGAGTTGTGGATGCTTAGCCTAATAGACCAATGAAGGACTACATGGTTAAGGATACTAGCTAGAGAATGCTTAGATAAGCAAACTCGGGTTGAGTCAAAGTATCCATGGCGGGCCTAATATGTCAAAGAAGTCTAAATTTGTTAAACCATATCCTTATTAGAATATATATATATTTTTTCTTTTTATATATTTTTGATGAAAAAGAAAAGAAGAATATATCCAATGCAAATGTGTTATGAAAATAAAAAATAATTGATGCAAAAATTATTAATGCATATTTTTGGTGGCCAAAGTAGATCAAAAATTTGAAAAATATTTGAAAAATTAATTTTCCATATTATCATGAAGGTCAATGACAAAGTCTAGGTAAGGTCACTTCGATAGAAGACCCCCCTACACTTAAGCTAAACATTATCCTCAATGTTTAAGAGTATGGAAGTATAAACTTCCCCTACACTTATGAAAATGAATAGACTTTGCTTAACCAAAGCTAAGGAAAGATCAACTATAGTAAATTCAATTTTTTAAGCACAATGTGTCTATGAAAAATCATAATAGGAACAAAGTGAACCGGATACAAGGGCCTCCTCCATAAGCTCCAAAGCACGCGATGAGTGAGCAACCCTACAAACAACATGAAGACAAAAGGAAGGTCTCCCCTACACTTCTCATCAACTCTTCATCCTTATTTCTAACCTACAACACTCTAAGTCTAAAACTTCTAAACCTAGTTATTCAAGCTTGATTTAAGGAGTCTCTAGCTCGACTTTTCCCACAATGAATTAACTCATGGGGAAAATGGGGATCTCTTGGACCATTTCCACGGAAATGTCCTCCCCAACATAGTGCTTAACACGATGACCATTCACTTTGAAATTTGGACCATCGGGTTGTGAAAACTCAATAGCTCCATATAGAAATACTTGAGCAATAGTGAATGGTCCGGACCATCTCGACTTAAGCTTGCCCGCAAATAGTTTCAACCTTAAGTTAAAGAGGAGAACCGGCTCTCCAACTTTAAACTCACGGTTCTTGATCTTAGCATCATGCAATTGCTTAGTCTTTTCCTTATAAAGCAATGAGTTCTCATAGGCATTGGCTCTCAATTCATCCATTTCATTGAGTTGGTCCTTTCTATGTGAACCGGCTTGGTTTAAATCAAAGTTAGCCCACTTTAGAGCCCAAGAAGCCTTATGCTCTAACTCGAATGGGAGGTGGCGTGCTTTTCCATAGACAAGCCTATATGGAGTACAACCAATTGGTGTCTTAAAAGCCGTCCTAAAAGCCCACAAAGCATCATCAAGCTTATCCGACAAAGAAGCTCGATGCTCTCCCACCGTTCTTTCCAAAATTCTATTTAAACCACGATTTGTGACCTCGGTTTGACCATTGGTTTGAGGGTGATACGCGGTAGAAAGTCTATGATTAACACCATATTTCTTCATAACTCTTGTGAATTGATCATTACAAAAGTAAGTACCACGATCACTTATGATGGCCCGAGGTACACCAAATCTAGCAAATAATTGCTTCAAAAACTTTACTACAACTCGAGCATCATTAGTAGGTAAGGCTTTGGCCTCAACCCACTTTGAAACATAATCTACCGCTACGAGTATGTACTTATATCCCTTGGAAGATGGAAAAGGTCCCATGAAATCTATTCCCCACACATCAAAAAATCTCACATTCTTGTATGAATTTTTGTGGCATCTCATCTCGTTGAGTAATTTTTCCTTGTCGTTGACATACATCACAAAATTTCACCATCTCTTGGGCATCTTTTGTAGGATATGTAAATCTAGCTTATGTTTTAGAGAGATAAAGAGATAGAAACTTGGTAGAATCAAACACACTTCTAGAGAGAGAAATGAAAGAACTATGTGTAAAATTATGATGAATCCACCACCCTCTCCATCAAAGGAGAGGGTTTATATACCAAGCCCATAAGATGGGCTTGGGCTTGCATTTGGGCCGTCCATACATAACATGGACTAGGCCTTTCCTTGTTTACTTAATGTAAGATATCTAGACTACGAGCTACAACTTAATATATTGTCGGAGTGACCGAATCTTCCTAAATACGTAAAAACGTATTTCCAACAATCTCCCCCTAGGGAAGGTCACTCCAAACAAGGGCGTTACCCAAGTTACAATAATAAAATAAACCTAGCATACTATACTTGTCTTGATCTCGTAGTCTCCGTCTTTCTTTTCTTTTTCTTTTCTGGTGAACATGCTGATGTGATCTTTGATATCAATCTTTAGCATTAATCTCTTGCCTTTATCTTGTGCATACATCACTTGTGATCTTTGCCTCCTCGTGACATCATGTCCCACATACTTATACCTTTGTAATTCTTGTAAGCTTCAGAGTTTGATACAGTAGAAGACTCAACTTTTAGGCTTTCTTGAATTATATGAGGTATAAAGTGCATAAAGTATAAGCATGCGGGGACGACTTCTTCTAGGATTCTACAACGCCACCGTCTTCAAATGCCGCAACATAAGTAGACACGAACGAAATGGCTTTGAACATTTCATTCTAATTCGGTAGCATTTTACCTCCGGTCGGTGAAGACCGTTGGACGATATAAAATATCGTACTTGTGGCAGGTAGATTCAATTAAAAATCTCCTTGACAAGATTTCGCGGGTAAACCCGTTCTCTTTACTTGACCGTCCAAAGCTGACTGTGAACGTAAAGAGTGAATCATTTGGATAAAACTATCCGAATGATTGAAGTCGCCAATTCTGATTCCTGGAACAAGTTTGATTCATTAAAGAATCGCACCATCGTTGCTTGCGAGTTGTCACGAGCTTGATTCATATTGAATCTTGCAAGTTACCTACCAAGTGCTGTTTAAGGTTAACACTAGAAGGATTTCCACTCATCATTGTGAACACTAAGGTATCACTCTGAGTGTCCTGGCAAGATCACTTAGATATTGCGTAGAGGCCTATAACGTGTTTAAGTTCAGCTAAGAATTAAACCACTGTTGCTTTCCAGTTATCACAAGTTTGATTCATAAAGAATCGCACAAGTCACCTACCATGAGCTTTTTGATATTCGCTCAAGAAGGATTTCCATCTTCATTGTAAATACTTTCGTATTACTCGGATGTTCAGGCAAGATCATGAAGATTTTGCGTAGGACTCTTAAGATCTTTCTTACTTTTCACAATGTGTGAAGAAGCAAGGAAATATGAAAGTGTGTCCTAATGAGATATTTGATGATCTCAAATGGCACTAGACTCAATCGTGCATTTTGGATTTTAGTGATCGGAGGCTGGAGAGGAGTGCCACCATTTCAATACCAATTTATTCGGAGTGAATAAATCGATAGATAACGTGTTGTCTCCGTGTGATTTAAAAAAATATCTTTTAAGAGATATCTAAGTTAGCTGGGATGGGTTGTGCATTGCATCACTGGGTCCATGATGTCTATCTTCAATATTTAGAATCATTAAAAATGATCTCAATAGCATATGTATTGACCCGGTTTCTGCCTAAAGTTGTAAGGAGGGATTCTTTCTTTACACCCTTTATCTTTATAATTCTTTTTCATTCTTCAACCCGTTCAATGCTTACCAATACGTCAAAACTAGCACCTTGTTGTGATTGTTCCAGTGCTAACTTAAGTTCTTGGTCGGCATTCAGCTTCGTTCACAATCTTTCTCCGTCTTTCCTAAGGACTACTATTTCTAGCTATGGAATGTCCTTGGGAAGATTCCTCCGGTTTTGGAAGAATCATAGGACTTAACCTATCCTACCATCCTTATGTCACCACAATCTTCATCGTCATGAAATAAATGGGTTTTAGGTAAGTATATGTAACACCCCCAAATTTAAAAAATTCAATACAGCGGAAGACTCGTTGGTGTTACGGGATAACACATTACTCACATCATAGACAACGCTTAAAAATCGCGTCGTTTAATAATAAAGCATTTCCATGCATAAATATTAGATTTACATAGGTCCCAAGTCATGTTATTTCATACAATTTTACAAAGCATTTGAATGGAAATTTGTTAATTAAGTGCGGGCCATGAATTCTTGTTGTCTTCCCGAGAATTACCTTCAAGTACCTGAGATAAAACATGTTAAAAGAAAAGGTCAGCGAAAACGCCGAGTGAATTCATAGAGTTTAATTAAATCCATCAATATAACATCGGTATAAAATTATTACCGAAAAGCATTTTGTACAAATCTTTGTAATAGGCCATAAAATAGCCAAAGTCATTTTATACAAATCCTTATCAAAAATCATAATATAGGCTGTTGCCTTCAAAACCATTATACGAACCAATGTCGTAAAAACATCATACAATACGTTTTATAACGTTGTATAAAGTTAAATAAAAACCGTTATATGGATATAGTTATATAAAACCAAAACACGAACATAATATCAATAATAAGACCCTGTATTGCTAGTCAGGCAATACATCGTAATTCAGTGCGTATAGCAGTATTTCGTTATTTGGATTATTATAAGCCGCATGACATTGTTCCCTTACTACAACAAACAACGGGAAGCTCACCCGACAATCATTTTCCATCTAAAACAGCATGTCGTCACAATAATCACGCTTATAGAAATCTTCTCATAGATAAATTTGCTTACCAATCAATGTGGCACGACGGGGATCAACCGTCAAGACGCGAACTGGGGTGATCATCCCCAAATAGTACTATTATATGCATAAGCGTCTACCAAATCCTGGTAGTTCATAATTCATGCTAATGGGAATTTTAGTGACATAATCTAACTTTAATAATCCATTTCATTTCATCTATCGGGTCATATAATCATTCATCGGGTCATACAATCATTAGGGTCCATATCAATAAACTAACATGTTATCTCCCTCGCGGGTTTATAAAACATTTCATAAAAACATTTAAAAGAGTGCGAGGCTATGAACTCACGTTGATGTGGGAAGGCGGGTTATCGGTAATTCGGATGTACGGTACGTGCTTCAATCACTGAAACCTAGACAAATAATACTCGTCTTAGACTCTTGTCCAATGAATTTATAAAAATAACAATTATATATACATATGATGATTTTATATATACATGATGATGATCAAGTGGGTTTATACATTCTCATTTACTCATTTTAGTGTTATGTATTTGTAACATTCAAGATTAGTTATACTAGTTCAACTTGTTTACATTTTGAGGACCAATAGACCCATTACAAGCCCAATACTTTTCATTAGCCCAATTATACTTTTATTATCAGTATTATACTTTATATGTTAGGCCCAAGTGGGTTAAGCTCAGTAAGTAAATTTATAAGTGTTTAGTCCATTTAGTTGGATTATTAGTCCAATAATGCTAACTTAGCCCGTTAATGTCCATATGTTATATAGTTCGGGTTTTATCAGTTTTACTTCTATTAAGTACTTATATATCAGTATATGACTTTTAAAAATATTACATTAGACGGGTCCGATCGTCTAAGTTTTAATTGACGAAAAACGTTAATTTTACGGTACTAGCCGAAAAGACGTAAAAATCATGTTTATAGTTTTTATAACATATAAAACTTACCAAACTACCATTTTTTATAATTTCCATTTATTTATTCTTATACATATTTATATAAATGAAATATATAAGTTAGTGGGGTTTCATTCACATTTTATACTATATTTATTTGAGTGCTTATATAATAATATTAAACTTTAATTTCACAAAATCAGTCCTAAATTTTAAGTTCACTAAAATATCCATATCTAGAGTTCTATAATGAGATAGGACCTCAAATTTTTATCACAGAAACTACATGATATGTGCTTCATTTTATTCCTTTATAGCTACTGATGAATCAACTTCTAAATATCTTAATAAATTCGTCCAAAACAGTGTAGGCAGATTTGCACTCTAAACTTGTTTTGATCATATCTCACTCATTTTAATGATTCCATTGCATGGCCAACTCTCACATGTGTATAACACCTAATACTTACTGTATGTTGGTTCCACTTCACCATTTTATCAGTTTAACATTTGGTTACTTATTGTTTTTATACAGCCATCACATTAAGCAATATTTTAGCCATTTTACATGTGGTTTTCCATCTTTTTACCCATGTTTATCAACACCAAATCCCCACATAATAATTTTATCATCATTCATCATCATATAAATATACATAAATAAAGAAAATACAAGATTACATAATCAAAATAAAAATAGGATAGGAAGAACAATCTTTATACCACCAAGATTAAGTAGTTTATGATCAAGGCTTGGATTTTTGATGGCAAAACTTGTGATAGATCAACATCAATCTTCAAGACCACCAATATTTGTAAACTCCTTGTAGAAATCAGCCCTTGGAGATCACCAAATCTTCTCCTTGGATGTTAAAATCACCACCAATCTTCAAGGCTTCAAGGTTTTTTAATTATATGTGTAGATAACACATAGTTTATGGCTAGAATTCATCAAAATGGGGTGTTTGATGGTGGTTCTTGGACGAATTTTAGAGAGAGAAGGAGGAGAGTTGTGTGAGATTTGCATGTATTAATGAGAGAAATGGTTTAGCAAGTGGTTTTGTGGTTTTGGTGGCTTACTTTCTAAGCTTAGTAAACATGTGTGTTGCAAGTTTGTGTATAAACTTGCCACCAAGACTTGTTTTGGCCGTCTAGTAGTGGGGTTGGGACAAGTGTCCCACTTGTCTCATCTCCACTAATTTACGGGTACTCCTCTATTCTAGTTTCCTGGATTTGCGTGCCCTCGGGTCGTTTTACGAAAAACGTTTTTATAAATTATGAATCAACGGCCGTGATTCATAAATTATAAAAACGTTTTTCGTAAAACGACCCGAGGGCACGCAAATCGAGGAAACTAGAATCGAGGAGTACCCGTAATTAAATGGGGATGAGACAAGTGGGAAACTTGCCCCACCCCCACAAACCCATGCCTACACTAGACACCACATCACAAGATGTGGCAAACATATAGCTTAAAACTTACACATGTAAGTTAAGCTTACAAAGTAAGCTTTCACTACACCAAAAACTAGCACTTGACAAAACCACTCACACAAACTATTGTTCTCATTTTCCAACATGCAAACCACACAACTCTCCTCCCTCTCTCTCTAGAAATTCGTCAACTTCCACCCTAAACACCCTCATTTGATCAATTTAAACCACAAAATCATGTGTTATTCACACATATGTTGAAGCCCTTTTGAAGCTCTATGGATTGGTGGTGATTATAACATGTAAAAAGGAGTTTTCAAGGGAGTTTGGGGCTGATTTCTCAAGGAGTTTTCATGAAGAACAAGGGATGATTTTTAGAGGAATCTACAAATACTTGGTGATCCTATAAGTGGTGTTGATATCTCATAAGATTGGTTACCCAAAACCATGTCTTGTTCATCCAAAAGCTCATCATTTCATCACTTTGGTGGTATAAAGATTGTCCTCCTCATCCTCTTGTTATTTTTGATTATGTAAACTTGTATTTCTTTTACTTATGTATATGTATATGATGATGAATGATGATTAAAAATATTGTTTGGGGATTTGGTCTTGATAAACATGCTAAAAAAGATGGACAAACTACATGTAAAATGGGTAAATCTTGATTAAATGGTAGGCTGTATAAAAATAGTAAAGAACCACATGTTAGACTGAAACAATGATGAAGTAGAATCCATTTACAGTAAGCTATGGGTCTTGTACACATGTGTGGATTTGCCTAAATTAAGGATCCGGTGGTCTAACATGGTGGAATGGGGTGTTGGCAGCCATTGTTGGTGGAGAGAGAGAAGAGAGGCTGTTTGTGAAAATGATAATGTATTGAATAATGAAAAAATGACAAGCAACCCCCTCCTTGGAAGCTAAGGAGGGGTATATATAGTCACGCACACAACCTAAACATTACAACAAGCCTAGTCTAGTCTAAATGTGCGTGACTATGATAACTAACGGGAATTCTTAAATGTCGTCACATAAAGTGAGTTTCCAACAATCTTCCCCCATGGGACGACGTGTAGAATTCCTTACAATATTTTTCCTAACAAGTACATAATGATAAAAACAAGAGCTTTCATGAAGCGTCCAATGCTGATGATGTCTTCTGAGGCCTTTGACTTCAAAACGACTCATCTTTAACTTGTAGAAGAAATACTGTAACGGCACGAGCTAAGTAACCCATACACTTCTGGTTAAGGAGAAGCTTCTGAATTAGCTTCCCCCTAATTCATGCCACATAAACTTGATGTAGAAGCTTTTAAATAGCTTCCCCCTAAATCGACAATCCTCGTAGGCAACTTCAAAGCTTTCAACAAAGCTTAGAATGATTAAGCGCACAGCGGAATCTAATAGGCAAATCCCATCATATAACATGATAACGTTGCTAAGAGGGATTGAAGGTAAGGGGCACACCAAGTAGATCAACAACTTTTCTTCTCACGCTTGAATAATTCTTCTGAATTTTTCTTCCCCCTGAGAGTTCAAGTAATGCATACCAGAAAGAATCAAGACATTTCTTCCAAGAATCAATCCCAATTATGAAGCTCAAATACTGAAGTGGACACTTTATCCCATTCATGAAGTTGACATCGTAACACCAGAGTCAATCAAGTCCCGGAAATGCACATGTCTTCTTCCGGAGATGCACCAGAGTCAATTAAGTCCCGGGAGTGCATATAGGGTAATGATGATGTTTATTTGTAACAATCAAACAATTAAACCTCGAATCAGTAGTGTACCGTTTAGAGATTGTGAACGCCACGAGTTAAAACACTGATATTCTCTGCGGCTATGACAAAAGTCATCCCGGAATGTCTTCAAATCAAAAGAAGGTATGAAGTTCATCACGTGTACTCGTTGTGCGTTCAAATGTGTCTTCTTCTTCCCCCTTGATGGTTTCGAAAGTTGGAACCATCAATAAATTGTACGCACATGTACCTGAAATCTCGTGAGAATAATAAATAAGCTGAATTAAATATTTTGTGAGAATCAGCTATTGATCGAAAATCTCTTCTCATAAACTCTCCATGGCCACCTTTACCATACCACGTGAAAGCAATTTGAAGTGACCACTGAAAGAATGAACCGGATACATCAAACGTGAAACTGAATAAGAATCCTTCGATCTTGTGACTTAAGCTTGCACAGATTGTTGAATGAAGAACGGTGGAGAAATCTCTAAGTACTCAATGCATCACTGAAGAAGTCTATAAGCACAACACCTCTTGAAATTATCCACGTCGACTAAGCGCGTGACACTGAGTACAACAATGTAACCCCTTTAAGTGATAGTTATCCGAGTCATCAACCATCCACCCCGAACCCGAAAACTAGATAACCAAGTCATCATTCGAAGATTAAGCACGAGCAAGTTATCATTAAAATCATTCATCCAACCAACCCCGATTTCAAAAATAAAATAAGACCACGCCTTCGAAAGATCCGTCTCCAACGTCACATAATTAATACCCGATCAAATAAAAATCTGTAGTCACTAAAAAATCGCCAAACTTTTTCTTGATCTCGTCAAAATAAATCCTTGTCACAATTGTCTCGTCACGTTACTTTGTCACGTCACTTTTTGTCTCGACCCGATGACGACCGAATTATAACTTAATACACATAAAATTTATTTAAAAATTTTGTTAACAAAAGTTGTGTGTATATAAGTAAATATATACAGCCCATCACGTCTTTTGTCCATATCAAAAGTCATCCCGTGTTCATGGCCCAACTCACACAGAGCCCAAAGCAAAATAAATACCCGGTCCAAGAAAATGGGAAAAAGAGAGCATCTTGTGTTGTCCGCCCCCCAGCCACGTGTGATCAAGAGGCACCACACAAAAAAAAACGGTCCAATGAGGAAAGGCCCAACCCTCCACGTGTAAACCACTAGCGGAGTTCACTAGGTGGGATAATTTAATCTCACAATCCTAATTATTACCCCTAATCTCTCATTCATTCTTTCTCCGCCTCTTTCTCTCTCACTTCCCCACTTCATCTCCTTGAATCCTCCGTCCCCCCATAGAAACTCTAACCTCATCAGATCAAATCTCCTTCATCCCCTCACCCAAACCACCATCTTCTCCCATCATAAATACGAGCATCAAGATCCATAAAAAGGATCCCGGGTAGGTGTTGTTTTTGATTACTTGTTGAGTCCCTCTCTTCATCTGTAGTGTCTTTCTTGTGAAAGTTTTTATTAATTAAATCGAATCAAAGATCGAATCTAACAATCTTGTTATGATTCATTCTTAAAATTCGTAAATTAATAAAGGTTTGAGCCTTGATAGATGAGAGCCGGATTGCATGTTGATTTTTATTTAAGAAATCGAAACAAAATAAGGATAATAACAATTTTGTTATATATCTTTGTTTGATTTCGGATATTAGAAATGGGTTAAACCAAACACGAATCTTTGATGATGAAATAATTCGTGTGAAGAGATCTTTAAAGATCGCACATGCATGTCCCATTTGTATAATTGAAACGAATCAAGGATCGAGTCTAACAAAGTTGTTATGATTCGTTCCTTATTTTCGTATATTTTGTTCGTTCTGTTTATATAACCGAAACAATGAAAAGATTTTGACATAAATGTTACAAATCTTTCATTATTTTCGAAAATTAACCATGGGTAATACCCAACCTAAGAAATCAGTGATGATGATTAATTTTACGTGTGATTGGATCATTGAAATCTAATGAATGAGCACGAAAATTAACGAATCTGAGATAAAGGTAAAGTTACTGGTTTGATTTGTTTTTGTTTTGGTTTGAGTCTAGATGGGGATTAAGTGACGAAGGGAATTAGGATTAGATTGATGGTGTTGTGGAGGTATAAGGATGGAATGATCGAGTCAACTCAGTGAGTTTAACTGAGTCAACTCGGTAATGACCGAGTTAACTCGGTTGGGATGGTTTTGTTTCATTCGGAATAGATTTCAAAATCATCTCATTCGGAATGATTTTGAAATCATCTCATTCGGAATGATTTGGAATCATCTCATTCGGAATAAATTTGAAATCATCTCATTCGGAATAAATTTGAAATCATCTCATTCGGAATAAATTTGAAATCATCTCATTCGGAATAAATTTGAAATCATCTCATTCGGAATAAATTTGAAATCATCTCATTCGGAATAATTTTTAAAATCAGTTCACTCGGAATGATTTTTAGAAACAGCTCACTCGGAATGATTTTTAGAATCAGCTCACTCGGAATATCTTATCCATATCTTTTATTTCCGTTTTTTATGGATCTGGTTTTGGGTCTAATTTCTGGCAAATCTGGGTTTTCACCTTCATCAGATATTGAAAATAACAGATCTTGAAAGTAGATCTGAATTCCCAATGAAGTGAACTGAGTAACAACAGACTCTATGGACTGATGAAACTGTGACCAGCAGACCAACAAATGTTATGAACAAATTAGGACCAATAAACAAGTAGGATGATGAAACCGAGAATAAGATGATAAGGTTGAGACCCCAAAAACATGTGACAGAATGGACGGATTGGACAAAAATATGAGACGTGACAAAAATTTGTAACAAAATCAGACAAATAATATAACGAGACTCAAAAACACGATTAGACCACCAAATCAAATAAATAAACACGATCCAAGGATAGAACCGAGGCTCTGATACCAATTGTGGATTTGCCTAAATTAAGGATCCGGTGGTCTAACATGGTGGAATGGGGTGTTGGCAGCCATTGTTGGTGGAGAGAGAGAAGAGAGGCTGTTTGTGAAAATGATAATGTATTGAATAATGAAAAAATGACAAGCAACCCCCTCCTTGGAAGCTAAGGAGGGGTATATATAGTCACGCACACAACCTAAACATTACAACAAGCCTAGTCTAGTCTAAATGTGCGTGACTATGATAACTAACGGGAATTCTTAAATGTCGTCACATAAAGTGAGTTTCCAACAACATGTGAGAGTTGGCCATGCAATGGAATCATTGTAATGAGTGAGATATGATCAAAACAAGTTTAAAGTACAAATCTGAGTTCACTGTTTTGGACGATTTTTAGAAAATAATTAGAGGATGATTCAACAGTAGCTATAGAAGAGTTAAATGGAGCACATATCATGTAGTTTATGTGATAAAAATTTGAGCTTCTATCTCCATATAAAAATCTAGATATGGCAGTTTTGGTGAAGAGGAAAATAAAAATCAGATTTTGGAAATTAAAGTATAATACTATTATATAAGCACTCAAAATTATATTGTATAAAATGTAAAACTAAAACCCACTAACTCATGAATTTTATTTATATAAATATTTTAACGGTTAAATAAATGGATAAATTATAAAAATGGTAGTGGAATAATATTTATAAGATATAAAAACTATAAACTTGATTTTACGACTTTTCGGCTATTACCGTAAAATTAACGTTTTTGTTAAATAAAACATAGACGTTTGGACCCGTCTAATGTGAACTTTATAAAACTCATATACTGATATATAAACATATAGAACAAGTAAAAAACCGATAAAAATCCGAACTATAGGACATACGGACATTAACGAGCTAAGTAAACATATTGGACTAATAATTGGACTAAATAAGTTAAACTCTTATAAAAAGAACTTATTGGGCTTAACCCATTTGGGCCCAACTTGTAAAGTTTAACTAATGATAATATAAGTATAAAATGGATTAAAACAAGTTAAAGAACTTATAATAAGCTCATTGGACTTAGAACGTGTAAATAGGTAAAACTAGTAGACTAGTATAAAAGTTATCGACACATAACACTAAAACGAGTAAACGAGAATATGTAAACCCACTTGATCATCATATATATATAATCATCATATGTATACATAATTTTTATTTTTATAAAGTCATTGGACATGAGTCTAAGACGAGTATTATTTGTCTAGGTTTCCGTGACTGAAGCACGTACCGTACGTCCGAATTGCCGATAACCCGCCTTCCTACATCAACGTGAGTTCATAGCCTCACACTCTTTTAAATGTTTTATAAATGCTTTATAAACCCGCGAGGGAGATAACATGTTAGTTTTTATAAAAGTTTGGACACCATTTGTCCCGATTGTTTGTTTATTTGATTTGGACCCGAATGATTGTATGACCCGATTGTATGACCCGATAAATGATTAAAGGACCCGATAGATGAAATTAAATGGATTATTAAAGTTAGGTTATGTCACTAAAAGTCCCATTAGCATGAATTGTGAACTACCGGGATTTGGTAGACGCTTGTGCATATAATAGTACTATTTGGGGACGATCACCCCAGTTCGCGCCTTGACGTTTGATCCCCGTCGTGCCACATTGATTGGTAAGCGAATTTATGTATGAGAAGATTTCCATAGCGTGACCTTTGTGACGACACGCTACTTTAGATGGGCAAATTGAGAATCGGGTTAGCTACCCGTTGTTGGTTTAGTAAGGTAACAATGTCATGCGGCTTATAATAATCCGACTAACGAAATACTACTAGACGCTCCGAATTACGATGTATTGCCTGACTAGCAATACAAGGTCATACTATTGATATTATGTTCGTGTTTTGGTTTTCATAACCATATTCATATAACGGTTTTTATTTAATCTATATACAACGTTGTAAAACGTATTGTATGATGTTTTTACGACATTGGCTCGTATAATGATTTTAAGGAAAATGCCTATATTATGATTTTCGATAAAGATTTGTATAAAATGACTTTGGCTATTTTATGGCCTATTAAAATGATTTGTACAAGATGATTTTCAGTAATAATTTTATACTGATATTATATTGATGGAATTTATTAAACTCTATGAATTCACTCGGCGTTATCGCTGACCTTTTCTTTTAACATGTTTTATCTCAGGTACTTGAAGGTAATTCTCGGGAAGACGACAAGAAATCATGGCCCGCACTTAAACAATATTTTCCATTCAAATATTTTGTAAAACTTTGTATGAAATGTAATGACTTGGGACCTATGTAACTTTGATATTTATGAATGGAAATGCTTTATTAATAAACGACGCGATTTTTATGCGTTGTCTATGATGTGAGTAATGTGCTATCCCGTAACACCAACTAGTCTTCCGCTGTATTGAGTTGTATAAACTTGGGGGTGTTACAGTTTGGTACCAGAGCTCTCGTTATAGAGAACGAAAGATTTTTAAAACCAAGGTTTTGAATAAAACATTTCAAAATATTTTAACTATAAACATTTTTCTAAAAATGTCTAAAAATCTTTTGACTATAACGGTGCCGAAGAATTCCCGAGTTACCGACAAGGCCAGACTTAGAAGTGTTATTTTAATATATATATAACTTGGATTATATATATATATATATGATGTAATTTTATTACATGATTGTTTGATGATTATTTTGATATTTATACGAGGTATTTATACAACGTAGATTGTCAGCTCGTCGAAATCAGCGTCCATAGTTTCTACAATCTTGCCAAGACGACGGTTATAGATTCGGTATGCTCTTTTGGACGGTGAGTAACCAATGAAAATACCTATGTCGGCTTTTGGTTGAAGCTTACCCAAGTTCTCACTATTGATGTTTGGATAACACAGAGCACCAAACACATGGAAAAATGAAACATCGGGTTTGCGGTCATGTAGAAGCTCATAAGGTGTTTTTCCATGGCGTTTCCGAATGATAGAACGGTTTTGGGTGAAACATGCAGTAGAAATAGCCTCTGCCCACAAGAACAATGGAGCGTTCGCATAAATAAGCATGGTCCTAGCAGCTTCCATAAGTGTGCGATTTCGTCTTTCAACGACACCGTTTTGTTGTGGAGTGCATGCAGCGGATGTTTCATGTGATATACCAACTCCTTCATAATAATCACGAAGAGTCTGGTTGACGAACTCTGTACCATTGTCTGTACGAATACGGCGGACAGTGGTATTCAAACGTACCTGAATGAACTTCAGAAAAGTGATGATAGCCTTCGGTGCTTCATCCTTTGTACGTATAAATCTAACCCATGTAAACCTGGAAAAATCATCCATAATGACGAGAATGAATTTCTTACCGCTCACACTTTCAGTTCTCATCGGCCCACAAAGATCCATATGCAAAAGATGAAGTTTTTCTTGATTGGTGTCTTCAGCTTTGGGCTTGTAAGATTTCTTGGTGCTTTTCCCTCTTGAACACGCGGAACATAAATGGTCCTTGTGAAATTTAAGCTTTGGAAGACCACGAACTAACTCGTTTTTAGCCAGATGATTAATAGCATCAAAATTAAGATGAGATAATCTACGATGCCATAACCATGACTTGGTCTTGGATGCTTTAGAGAGAAGACATACTGGAGAGGCGGCCATCATATCTTGTAGAGACAACGTATAAAGATTTGCACCACAAGATCCCTTCAACAAATCTTTTCCTTCCAAGTTGCGGATGAAACAAGTGTGTTGTCGAAAAGCAACCTCAAGGTTGGAATCACAAAACTGTCCTACTGAGAATAAGTTGTGACCAAGACCTTCTACATAGTATACCCTAGAAATCGTCACGTTTCCAATCTGATATTCACCGTATCCCATAATCTTTGCTATATGATCATTCCCAAATTTAACCGTACCAAGAAACTTGCTGACGAAATTTCGGAGCATCGAGCGATTTCCGGTCATATGTTTTGAACAACCGGAGTCCAAATACCACAGGATGATTTGGACCACCTGAAAATATCACCACACAAAGACAATGTAGAGGTATCGGAATCTGAGTGTTCCTTGTTATTAGCAGGTACAGATTTAATAATCTTAGATTTGCTAACTCTAGGTTTCTTAGATTTCCTAGCCTTCTTCTTCTTAATTGGTGGTGTAGATTCTAGTTGGCTCAAATCCTGAAGTATTTCTACACTGATAGGCACTATAGTGGGGGCTGACCTAATTAAAGGGCGCTGTTTCCATACTTTAGTGCGAGTGTTCCTAACTAAAGGACGCTCAGACCTAACTTCAATGGATGCATTCCTAGTTAAAGGGCACATTTTACCATCTAGTGTAAAGGTCCTACCAGTGGGACGCCATTGCCAGCCAACTTGGGCACGAGTTCTACCCGTTGGCTTCCATTCAAGACCATTCTTAATAGCATTCATTTCATTAACGTGATCAATCAGACACAAATCATGACGCTGTGAAAACATACATTCATTACAATTCCAACAATTTAAATCAGAATTCACGAATGGTTTAGGCTGCTGCACAGGCGCAGAGCTTTTAGTCTTAACATGATTCATTTTATTTAAAACTGAACTAGCATTCCTATTGTGGACTTCTACTTTCTTCTTTGTGGCACTACTAGTGGAGGGCTTGATCTTAGCTTTCTTGAGTGGCGATCCTTTAGCCTTAGTAGTCTCTTTTAATCCTGTAGAAGGCAAATTGGGAACATTAGCAGCAGATTTTAAAGGTGTCTTACTTGATTGTGCCAATGACGGTTTCGCTCCTGGAGTCTTATTAAATGGAGTGACAGCAATGGGCCTATTATTAAGTAGTGCAGAACCTGGTGTACCTATGTATTGCAAATAAGCCAAGCAATATTGAACTCGCTTAACATATTCATGAGCCGAATAATAGTCGCTACTTGAGGGATCTAAGGCATAAAGATCGTCTAAAATATCCCTAAGAAGATCGACATGCTTAATGGCATTCCTCATATAATCATCATAGGTAACCTGGTTTCTCTTATGAAGCGGATTCTTATAAAGCACTACTGACTTGGTTGTTGGAGCACTAGTGGACAGTGCAGAGTCGGTAGCTAAATTATCAACAACTTCTTGTCGGGTGAGAAGAAGTGTCTCCTTTAACTCAGCCAAAACCATATTTTTGTCTATGAGCAGGATGTTCAAGTCAGAGATTTCTTCGCACTTTTGGTTCAGTTGTTCAACATAATATTGTTGCTGTGCCGCATTAAAAGCGAAGCGTTCTTCTAGTGAACCATAAAGAGCGGATAGTCCCTGCCTTGTCCGATCCATCTCCCCTAGAACAGTTGATAGTCTAATTTCTAAGACCTGGTTTTTAGACTCTGCAGCCTCTAGTTCCATTCTTAATGTTTCCTTTGATGATACCTCTCTCTTCAATCTCATGATTTCTTCCTCTAATGTCTTAACAATTGCAATCATCTTGTCACTATTCTCAACACCGTTTTCACAAACATTTGATATCAAAAGATTTTCATTTTGATTTTGTTGTTTTAATTCTAAAGATATACAATGTTGTTCTAGTTGATTAAAGCATTGTGAAAGTAAATTGTAAGAATCTTGTAGCTTTAAAAACTCAGCGTTAGATTCGTGACAAGAATGATTTTCTACCTCATTTACAGTATCAGCAACATTTACAGAAAGATTACAAATATCATCACAAATATCCTCACAAATATTCACAGCATCACAATTAATCATAGTGGATGTAAGCTCATTCTAATAATTAACATTTACAGTAGTAAGCACATCACACAAGATTACTTCAGACAAGAATCGGTCATATTCGGTTAAAATCTTTTCTTTTTCAATTAGTTGCAGTTCGTAAGCGGTGTCCATTTCATAAAACACTTTTTGAACTTCACCAATTTCAAACTGAAGATTTTCCTTAAGAGATGCAAAACTTCCTTTTAGACTTTCGACAAACGGATTGATCTTAGTTTTAAACACCTCGTTCATGTGTTCGAAAGCCTATTCTCCGGCGTTTAAGCCATTTGAAGTCGTACATTCCAAAATGACCTTGTCAAAGTTAGTAAAGTAACGGTTAATCTCTTTCAAGTTTAACCATACAGTGCTAACAGGTGGAAGATTCTTTGGAATTTCCTTAGGACCTTCCATGTTAACAAGTGTAGGAAATGTACTAGGGCTTTCTTTCTCTATCATGTAGGTTGGTGCTGTAATGAGATCTTTATCCATATGGAAGCGAACTCTAAAATCAGTTTTTGCAAGCTCCTTATTCATTTAAAAATAATCACAATCGGGATATTTTGCAGAATTGTATGACCGATCCTCATCAACTAGATCCTTACTTGTTCGATCATTGGGAAAAACAATCGGGTCTAAAGCCAATCCTAATTGAGTTGCATTATAAAGTCTAGGACTATGTCTTAAAGCTTGTTTTGCATACTGTGGATTAGGGGGAAGGCCTTTTAGACGTGATAAGTTAAATTCTCTAAATGAAGCATCAAATAAGTGAACTAGTTGTGAAGCAGCGTATTGTCTTAAAAGCAAGTAATCTAGACTTCTAATCTTATTAGTGGCATTAATTTCCATTTCATTCTTCTTAGATTCGAGTAATTCAAAATCAGTTTGAAGTTTTTGAAAATTAGTGACCACTAACTCCTTTTCTTTAAGTTCATTAGATAGATTTGCTCTTAAGTTTTCGATCTCTTGCAAGTGACCCATTTGTTTGTTTCTAAAATGATCATATTCGAGATTTGTGAGAACACTAGACGAAGGCACTAGTTCCAAAGTTTGTACTTTCTCATTGCTTAAGGCAAGCTCATCAGACAAATTCTTATTCTTAGCTAAGGTTTCTAAGAGTGCAGCATTCATTTGGCTAAGTAATGTAGCAGGAACCATGACCAAATCTTGTTGAGCAGGAGTAGGCGTATGCGAACTGGGTCCCGGTTGTGATTCACTCAAAGTCTGGGGACTTACATTGATATTGCTATCATTGTTTGTCTCCTCGTTTGAAGGACTCACCACCGAAGATTCATTCGAATCAGCACTCTCTTGCACAACTTGATGTGGTTGAATACTAGCATCAATGGCATTATCGGTGTTATTAATAAGTACCTCAGATTTCTTATCTGGCCCTAAGCTGGAGAAAGTTGCCATGAAAGCAGCCTTTGCAGTTTGAAAGTCATCACAGTCGGAATCATACGCATCAAGATCATCGGCTTGGTAAGCTGCATTCTGCGTAGTGACAACGTCTTGTTCAGCAATCCCTGGGTCAGCAAGAAATGCAAGCTCCTCTTCATCAAGTTCCCTTCCTTGCGCCTGAGCATTTACCAGATAGATCTTTTCTGCAAACCACTGTCCATCCCTTCTCCTCTTGGGTTTCTTACAATCCCTGGACATATGACCCTCTTCCTTGCAGTTGTAGCATGTGATCATTCTCAACTTGCCTGTATTAGCCCGTGGAGGATTGTTGACCATTGGAGCAGGAGCAGGAGTAATCGTGCGAGCATTGGTTGAAGTGGAAGATCTCCCCTGATATGGTTGAATTGGCTGAACCATGACCCTGCCATTCTTAATAGTAGCTTGTTGGCGAGAATTGGATGAATTCCTCAACTGATTGTTGGTAGGAGCTGATCCTCTGTATCCTCGTTTGCTTAAAGTTCTTGTGAGATAGGCAGACATAGTAGTTAGCACTTCAACTGGGTCAGCTCCTTGTTGGAATACAGGAACGGGGACTTCCTCATCATCACAATACAGTGCTTGATCTGGATGAGCTGCATAATCAGTAGAAGGAATACTCATTTGATCAGGTTAGCTTGTTGGATATGCTGCATTCTCTTGATAAGAAGAATATGAAGGCTGAGCATAAGGTGCAACATTTGCTTGATGAAGTTGTGAAGCATACTGTGATGAAGGTGCATTGAACCGATATTGTTGCTGATGTGAGGTGGGTGGTTGTGGTAGAATCGAGTATTGGGGAAAAGCTGGTGTCATGTAAGGTGATTGATGATAGGCTTGATGTCCCAAGATATAAGGTGTGTTGTTGTGAGACAAGCTTGGTTGATTCGCCATCAAAGCTAAGGAATCTGGATACATACCGCGAGGAGAACGGTGCATAATCACATGCTTCTCATGCTGCTGAAGGAAGGCATATATTTGATCCAAATTGCACTTATGCAGATCCCTGGTTAACTTGACATCGGTAATATACTCACCCCATTCAGCTTGAGGTAGAGTATTCAAGAATTTGGTGTTAACCTGGAATGGAGCAATCTCAAGATTGTATACATTCAGATCATTCATGAGTGTGGTGAATCTGAAGTAATAATCGTGAAGTGTTTCCCCTGGGTTGTAGGTGAATCTATCAAACAGGTCATACAACTGACATTCCCTTTCCTGTTTTGTGAGAGATGTACCTTGTAGCAACACCTTAAGACGTTCCCATAAGTCTTTTGCTACCGTATACTTGCTTACCATCCTATAAATATCATGGGGAAGAGCTTGAAGAATTGTTTGAAGAGCTTTTTCATCTGCATCTGCAACAAGTTGTTGAGCTGGAGTGAGTTCTTCAAATTCTCGTGGTCTAGTCACGTTGTCAACCGTAATGGTACCATAGTCGAGTGGACCATTCAAAATCGATTTGACCATAAGTCTTCCGTATGTCGGTTTCCCCTTTAGATATTGCATCATTCGACCTTGCCATGCCTCAAACACCTCTTTAATAAGCATCGGTGGACGACTATCAGTCCCCGTTATGATCGAGATATCCGTAAGAGATGTCATCTGAGGCATTAATGAACTTGGATTCATTGTGATCACTTAACAGACTCAAAGATTATCGTTTGATCGAGCAGTGAAGAAAGGTTGAGAATTTGTGTTGTGTTGGTTGAACTCAAGATTAAATCCACTAAAGATCGTCGAAAAAACTCAAATACCCCTTGAACTTGCTTATACGGAATAACCCAAACTCAGAATAAACCCTTATTCGGAATAATGCCTATGCTGAAAATACCCTATTCGGAATAAACTCTATGCAGAATAACCCTTATGCGGAAAAACCCCTATTCGGAATGTTTTTCTTCAATTCGGAATATCTTGGCAATTTGGCTTATTCGGAAAAACTGTTGTCTATTCGGAATGATGGCAATTCGGAATATTTCCTAATTTTGGCTATTCGGAAAATTGGTGTCTATTCGGAAAAGTTGGCTATTCGGAAAATTGTTGTCTATTCGGAAAAATTGGCTATTCGGAAAGTTTTGCTATTCGAAAAAAAACGGCTATTCGGAAAAAAGTCTTCTATTCGGAAAAAATTCTTCTATTCGGAAAGATTCTTCTATTCGGAAAGTCTATGCGGAAAAATTTCTTCTATGCTGAAAATCCTCCTATTCGGAATCCTATTTGGAATAAACTTTCTATGCTGAAAATCCTCCCTATTCGGAATCCCTATTCGGAATATTCTGGAAAAATAGTTTCCGAGACTTAAAAAGTAGCTATTAACTCCGATTTTTGATCCAAAACCACAAAAAGTTTTATGATTTTTACCAAAATAAGCTAAACCCAATCTTTATCAATCAATCCCAATAACAAAAACACCAAAAATAACAAGATTCAAGATTGATTTTTTCTAAAGATCACTAATTGATTCAAAAACTAAAAAAAGCAACACAATCCTTACCTTAAATCACCCCATAGCTCTGATACCAAATGTAGAAATTAATAACCTATGAATCTATGAAGTGGGTTGATGTTTTCTAGTGAGAGAAACTAGAGAGAGAAAGTGAGAGAATATGTAAAGGATTTTATTAATATGAAATGTGAATGGAACAACAACCAACCCCTTTCCTTAGTGGAAAGGGGTATTTATAGTACCAAGCTAAACATGGGCTTGGGCCGGTCCATGACAAGCCCATGGACCGGTTCTTACTTAAGTTAATAAGTAACTAACAACTATTATCTAACTACGAGCTATTACAACATGAATATTATTGTGGAGTGACCGATACTTCTAATATACGTAAAAAACGTATTTCTAACAATTAGTCGAAGCTATTCTCGTAGGAATTCTAGCTATCCTAGATCTAAACCAAGTTGTGGATATCTATGATCCCAACAAATGGTTGATATTCGTAGAAATGTAGATATTAGTTGATTGTGTAATTGAAAGAAGAATTGGCAAGATTAAAACTGATATCGATGTCATGACGATCTTTCCTTATAGAGTGAAGTTTGACAAAACGTTACCACCTAGAAAGATGTCATCTGATTCGTTGTCATCCAATTCTTAAATTGAAATCGAAAGGGTGAATGTTGCACTTGAGGCTGTCATTGGAACTAGTACCCAAAAGCCTCATGCCACTAATACCTTTCCGAGAAGTCTAATTGAATGTGTGAGTTATCTCATGCTAGTGACTCATTTGATAACTGTTGTTGTGAGAGCCATAGGATTGGAATTAATTGTTGATCATATCGAGCTTTTATTGCCCTATTAAGGTCTAAGAATAAGGTTGAAAGTATTGGAAAATGAGGTAGGATACCGAATTGAGTATAAGTTGATTGAAACTTGAATAAAGTAAAATTTAACCCATATGGAATATGAGATTATTAATAGAAGTCGTTAAGTTCTGTGATTGAATTATAAGGTTTTAAATGATTGTTAGTTCGTGTTAAGGGTTGTTTCTAGGCCATTGTCCAATGATGAGGATGCCCAGTGTCCAAGAAATAAATTGAAGAAACCTTCTTCTGAATTGGGACCGATGGATCTTCTGGGACATGTGAAACACCTAATAACTCTTGTAGATTAGTATTCATTGTGGTATCTTTTAAAAATAATCCCTAACATAACTGAGATATCAGTTGGTAGGATGAGTTCTGAGAATTGTATGACATAGTGACACATAAAGTGTTACGGTACAATTTGACTTGTTTGCGATTAATGAAAAGACTACCTTTGATTGCTAAATTCTACATGTATCAATGTTATCTATCCTTTATTGCTTCATCCTAATGTTCGCATTAGTGATGCAACCATTGAACAAGTACTCATCTCGATTTGAGTTGCGTTGTGGATTATTCTTTTTGAGTGCCATCGAGGTCATGAACCTCATGATTATTTGGCTAAAGCTTCCTATCATATCATAGTTAATTCTTGGTGAATAAGCTTTCATCACTCTTTTGCAGATCACTCATTGATTTTATAAGATAAAACCGTATCCATTGAGAAAAATTGAATTTTCATAACTATAAGGATTATTCAAAGTAAGATTTAAAGTGATTGTTATCAAAATGAGGTTGTTTATAAAGTACCTTGGAAAACTTAATTGTTTTCATAATAAAGAAAATCTTTGTAAATTTATTCTTGATTCTTATTTAAGAATTAAGCATGAAAATGTTTTTATTGTAAACATGATCATAAAATTTTGACGAACTGAGTATTGCATCGTTAATCTTGAAATTTATATAGTTGCGCGCCTACATACAATTTAGAATGGACCATGCAAGGCTGATTAGTAGTCACCATAAAACTAATGAATAAACACTACATTTTCTTTTAAAGATTGTGAAAGATTAAATTTATGAGATCTGCAAGAAGTGCAAAATAGGGACATAGTGTTAGGGACACCTACATATGTGCCAGTAGCATCTATTCTTCTGAGTCGAATTTACTCATCTGTGAAAATTGTCTTATTTGACAATTGACAATTCTTTCTTGTCCAGTTATCCCGTAGAGAGATTCTTAGGAAAAGTATCTGATTACTGAGTGTTGATACCCGACTGGATGTATCGACGTTCTTATCATTTCTTTTGATTATATTTCATTTGAATGACCTGGGTAACGATCCGCGGAGCTTTCGAATGCGTACTCAAATTATGAAAACATGGGATATACTTGTATTCGTTAAATGTTTTCGTCTGTATCTGATTTGAAATTCTCTCGCATGGATTATGCGTTGATTTTACTCTTTTAAGGTAGTTATTTCTCCTGATATCCTTGAACTTGTGAAGGATTATGAGTTATTATTAGTCTTTTGAGAAGTTCACATCTTATCGATGGCAATAAAACTGGAAAGTTGGAAGTGCCAGTAGAATGGATTGATTGATTATAATATGACGACATTGTCTTAATTGATGGGAACTTGAGTAGAATTCCCCTAAAAGCTAAGATGTTGATTATCAAAAGTGATATAAAAATTCTTGATGGATGATCATATCCTGCATTTAGACTTAATTATACCGTGAATGGTTGTGAACTAGTTATAGATATTGTAATCTAGAAGAACCTAATATGAATGTATTAAAAGATGTTTCCGTTATCTGAAACTTTAGGAGGTATTTGTTAATGAATTACCTAGACTTTCGCCATTAAGGCAAGTTGAAATTGGTATTGATTATATTCTCGGTGCTGCACCTGTGGTGTGTGCACTGTACGCCACCACCATCTGAATTTAAGGAATTACCGTACAACTGTGAGAGTTGTCGGAGAAAGAATTTATTATACCAAGCCTGTCATCATGAAGAGCTATGGTGTTATCATTCCTTATATTTATAGATTACTGTGAACTGAGTAAATTGACAATCGAAAACGATATCCATAACTCGAAATGGAAGATTTGTTCAATCATTTACAAGGTTCTAAGTGTATGTTTTAAAGATTTGATCCACGACATGGTTATTATCAATTTCGCGTCCGCGAAGAAGATTATTTATTCCAATCACTACATCCGGTACTTGTAATGAACATTATGAGTTCCACGTGATGTCGTTTGGATTGACTAACACACATGTAGCATTCATAAATTTGGTGAATCACGTGTGTAGGCTGTAATTTGATAAATTCATGCTCGTGATCTTAAGGACTATTTGTTTGTTTATAAGAATAAGAATGAGTTAATAATTAGTTATAGACTTCCCTAAATTGGCTGAACAATGAAAACCTGTACCTTGAATCATTAACATGTGATTAAAGACTAAATCCTTTATATTAATTGACCATGTGAATAATAGATAATGGAATATGAATTGACTCTTCCAAAATTAGAAGTCATTTAAGACTTTGGTTTATACTAAAATGAAAGTGCAAATATATTTTGACAAATGTTTTAACAAAGGATTTTAGGGATTATTCCCTTATACACAAACCATTTAACTAAACTTCTGTTTAGGGGTAAATGTTTGTGTATACCTCAAGATAACCTAAAAGGGATTGAGGAAACCATTTGAACCATGATTTGAAATTTGAAACGATAATTTACGCTTTTCAACTAAGAAAACTTTGACCAAAATATAAACAAAGGTTTTTCGAACATTTACGGATCTTACTAAATATTTTCGATAAATCAACAAAAATCTTGTTAATTAATTTCAAATTTATTTTTGAACATTTTATATAATTGGTCGAACTAAGAAATTTAAAATCTTTACGTTTACATTTCATAAAAATTGAATATTTAATATTTAATTAATTGTAATAATTATCGACGCTTTAGACGTCGGATTGAGAAAAACTGATAAAAATGATAGATGAGACGAAACTAAAACAGAGAAAATATGGAGAAATAATTCTTGAATAAATACGGACATGATAACTATTTCATCAGGAAAGTGAACGTAATTACTGACATGTTATGTATAAAGATAAAGAACCAATTTGAACATGTTCCTTAATAATGAAGGTGCAAAATAAATTGTTGAACAATGTAAAATAGACGATGTTTGTGAAAAGGATAATATAGATAATTAAAGGATTTCACGGCTAATGTGAACCATTAGAGTTGAGAAGCCGATAGCGTTAAATGTTTAATGACCACATGTGATTGTCTAAATATGGAGGATTATGACATATAGTTATGTTGGAATTTGTAAGTATAAGTATTCTATTTATGTCATTTTATGACTAAAAGTATCTTTGTCTGAAGAAATTGTACTGATGGCAATTATGAAGGCAGACATCGCCTCATACATTAGTAAACGTCTAGCTATTGCAAAGGTCATCATCTGAATTTGATTCGATTTGGGTCATCGTCGACAGACTGACCAAATCTGCTAATATCATTCCCGTTAATGATAAATGCAAATGAGTTATGTAAACATAGTGTGCCTGTATCGAACATCTTTATCAAGATCCTCACTTCGCATCGAATTTCTAGAGATTTGCTCAGAAATCATTGAGAACGAACCTTGATGAGAGTACTATGTACCACCCCAATCGAAGGGACGAGGTAAAGTAACGATACAAAGTAATATAAGTGTTGTTTTATGTTTGAATGATTGACCTTTGGTAATAGACCGTATAATCGTTTTCCTTTGAAAAGATTATCATTGATAACCATCGTGTTAGGAATAAGATCGAATCTTGTTCGGATCTAAACATTAGAGCATCTGTAAGCAGGAGTTGAGATGAAGACACCCGACATACACCCATTGTGAGTTGGACATGTCTTTTAGGTTTAAGGTTTCCTATGATGGCGAACCTAACCTTGCAAAATATTCGACCCGCGAGACCTGAAATGATTGTTGAAATTAAGATTTGATTATTGACTGCCGATAGTGGGCAGGAGGTTATGTGAATATGAAATGTAGATTTTGAAGTGCCAGATGGGTAGCGAAGTTATGCCAAAATTTTTAACCTTGGAAAAATGAGTTCATGATCTGACAAATCATGGGATACAAGTCCCCGTTGTATGGGACCATTGAGATGATGTAAAAGACTTGGTTTGAAAGGCATATAAGCTGGATCTACCCAAGGACTTCAAGAGATGCGTGAATTATGTTTCGTATATCGAACTTGATGGAATATCTATCAAGTGAAAATCTGAATTCTTCTTGATAAAGCTTAGATCGGCGAAAAGTTGCATTCATCAGAAACCCGTGAACATCATGGATAGAGAAAGTAAGTCAACATTAAGCCTGATCTTATTCCCGTAATTATGTTTGATGAAACTCGCGTATTGTAATGAATTGCACTTGTGATAAAAGACCGAATGTGGAGGAAATACCCACATGGCTTTAACTCTATAAGAAGCGAGTAGTAAGGTAAGATGATCTTTGAGGACAAATATCCTGTTTAGGGGTAAATGCTGTGACAATCCGTCAATTTATGGTTGATATTTTATTCTCAATATTTATTCGAAAACATTATTTTAATGTTACAATATGAACTCACTTATTTTTGGGAAGAAATTTGGATTTACGTCTTGGAGTAGCGTCGACTACGTCTAAACCGGAGGATTCTACGTTACGTGCTTACGTTTACATACACCATTTTTGGTGACAGTCCGACATTTCAGAAAATAAATTTATCCGTGAATATTATTTTGGAATTTTAAATTTGTGTTGGTTCATAAACTTACAAATTTACGAGAAGAGATTAGGACTTACGATTATAATTTAACGTCCTTTACGACTAAACCGGAAACCTTAGGATTACGTATTTACGTTTTCGAACTACGTTTTTGATGAAACAGTTTTTATTAGATTCGTTTTGTGCCGTTGATTCATAAATTATAAAAACGTTTTTCGTAAAACGACCCGAGGACACGCAAATCGAGGAAACTAGAATCGAGGAGTACCCATAATTAAATGGGGATGAGACAAGTGGGACACTTGCCCCACCCCCACAAACCCATGGCTACACTAGACACCACATCACAAGATGTGGAAAACATATAGCTTAAAACTTACACATTTAAGTTAAGCTTACAAAGTAAGCTTTCACTACACCAAAAACTAGCACTTGACAAAACCACTCACACAAACCATTGTTCTCATTTTCCAACATGCAAACCACACAACTCTCCTCCCTCTCTCTCTAGAAATTCGTCAACTTCCACCCTAAACACCCTCATTTGATCAATTTAAACCACAAAATCATGTGTTATTCACACATATGTTGAAGCCTTTTGAAGCTCTATGGATTGGTGGTGATTATAACATGTAAAAAGGACTTTTCAAGGGAGTTTGGGGCTGATTTCTCAAGGAGTTTTCATGAAGAACAAGGGATGATTTTTGGAGGAATCTACAAATACTTGGTGATCCTATAAGTAGTGTTGATATCTCATAAGATTGGTAACCCAAAACCATGTCTTATTCATCCAAAAGCTCATCATTTCATCACTTTGGTGGTATAAAGATTGTCCTCCTCATCCTCTTGTTATTTTTGATTATGTAAACTTGTATTTCTTTTACTTATGTATATGTATATGATGATGAATGATGATTAAAAATATTGTTTGGGGATTTGGTGTTGATAAACATGCTTAAAAAGATGGACAAACCACATGTAAAATGGGTAAATCTTGATTAAATGGTAGGCTGTATAAAAACAGTAAAGAACCACATGTTAGACTGAAACAATGATGAAGTAGAATCCATTTACAGTAAGATATGGGTCTTGTACACATGTGAGAGTTGGCCATGCAATGGAATCATTGTAATGAGTGAGATATGATCAAAACAAGTTTAAAGTACAAATCTGAGTTCACTGTTTTGGACGATTTTTAGAAAATACTTAGAGGATGATTCAACAGTAGCTATAGAAGAGTTAAATGGAGCACATATCATGTAGTTTATGTGATAAAAATTTGAGCTTCTATCTCCATATAGAACTCTAGATATGGCAGTTTTGGTGAAGAGGAAAATAAAAATCAGATTTTGGAAATTAAAGTATAATACTATTATATAAGCACTCAAAATTATATTGTATAAAATGTAAAACTAAAACCCACTAACTCATGAATTTTATTTATATAAATATGTTAAAGGTTAAATAAATGGATAAATTATAAAAATGGTAGTGGAATAATATTTATAAGATATAAAAACTATAAACTTGATTTTACGACTTTTTCGGCTATTACCGTAAAATTAACGTTTTTGTTAAATAAAACTTAGACGTTTGGACCCGTCTAATGTGAACTTTATTAAACTCATATACTCATATATAAACATATAGAACAAGTAAAAAACCGATAAAAATCCGAACTATAGGACATACGGACATTAACGAGCTAAGTAAACATATTGGACTAATAGTTGGACTAAATAAGTTAAACTCTTATAAAAAGAACTTATTGGGCTTAACCCATTTGGGCCCAACTTGTAAAGTTTAACTACTGATAATATAAGTATAAAATGGATTAAAACAAGTTAAAGAACTTATAATAAGCTCATTGGACTTAGAACGTGTAAATAGGTAAAACTATTAGACTAGTATAAAAGTTATCGACACATAACACTAAAACGAGTAAACGAGAATATGTAACCCCACTTGATCATCATATATATATAATCATCATATGTATACATAATTTTTATTTTTATAAAGTCATTGAACATGAGTCTAAGACGAGTATTATTTGTCTAGGTTTCCGTGATTGAAGCACGTACCGTACGTCCGAATTGCCGATAACCCGCCTTCCCACATCAACGTGAGTTCATAGCCTCACACTCTATTAAATGTTTTATAAATGCTTTATAAACCCGCGAGGGAGATAACATGTTAGTTTTTATAAAAGTTTGGACACCATTTGTCCCGATTGTTTGTTTATTTGATTTGGACCCGAATGATTGTATGACCCGATTGTATGACCCGATAAATGATTAAAGGACCCGATAGATGAAATTAAATGGATTATAAAAGTTAGGTTATGTCACTAAAAGTCCCATTAGCATGAATTGTGAACTACCGGGATTTGGTAGACGCTTGTGCATATAATAGTACTATTTGGGGACGATCACCCCAGTTCGCGCCTTGACGGTTGATCCCCGTCGTGCCACATTGATTGGTAAGCGAATTTATGTATGAGAAGATTTCCATAGCGTGACCTTTGTGACGACACGCTACTTTAGATGGGCAAATTGAGAATCGGGTTAGCTACCCGTTGTTGGTTTAGTAAGGTAACAATGTCATGCGACTTATAATAATCCGACTAACGAAATACTACTAGACGCTCCGAATTACGATGTATTGCCTGACTAGCAATACAAGGTCATACTATTGATATTATGTTCGTGTTTTGGTTTTCATAACCATATTCATATAACGGTTTTTATTTAATCTATATACAACGTTGTAAAACGTATTTTTTATGATGTTTTTACGACATTGGCTCGTATAATGATTTTAAGGCAAATGCCTATATTATGATTTTCGATAAAGATTTGTATAAAATGACTTTGGCTATTTTATGGCCTATTCAAATGATTTGTACAAGATGATTTTCAGTAATAATTTTATACTGATATTATATTGATGGAATTTATTAAACTCTATGAATTCACTCGGCGTTATCGCTGACCTTTTCTTTTAACATGTTTTATCTCAGGTACTTGAAGGTAATTCTCGGGAAGACGACAAGAAATCATGGCCCGCACTTAAACAATATTTTCCATTCAAATATTTTGTAAAACTTTGTATGAAATGTAATGACTTGGGACCTATGTAACTTTGATATTTATGAATGGAAATGCTTTATTAATAAACGACGCGATTTTTATGCGTTGTCTATGATGTGAGTAATGTGCTATCCCGTAACACCAACTAGTCTTCCGCTGTATTGAGTTGTATAAATTTGGGGGTGTTACATCAATCATTCAAGGATAAAACAACATTTCTAGTGTTTTGTATCATTACTTTACCTCGTCCCTTCGATTGGGGTGGTAAACGGTACTCTCATCAAGGTTCGTTCCCAATGACTTCTGAGAAATCTCTAGAAATTCGATGCGAAGCGAGGATCTTGATAGAGATGATCGATACAGGAACACCATGCTTACATAACTCCTTTAAATACAAAAGAGTCAATTTCTTCATCGAGAATCTATCATTAACAGGAATGATATTAGCAGATTTGGTCAGTCTGTCGACGATGACCCAATCCAATCAAATTCAGATGATGACCTTTGCAATAGTTAGACGTTTACTAATGTATGAGGCGATGTCTGCCTTCATAATTTCCCATCAGTACAACTTCCTCAGATAAAGATACATTTAATCAGAAATGACATGAATAGAATACTTAATCTTACGAGATTCCAACATGACTATATCTCACAATCCTCCATATTTAGACAACCACAAGAGGTCTTTTATACATTTAACGCCATCGGCTTCTTAATTCTAATGGTTCACATTAGCTGCGAATCCCCTATTATTATCTATATTATCCTTCTTACTAGCATCGGCTATATTTTAATTTGCTCGGCTATTTATTTTGCACAGTCATTATTAAGGAACATGTCCTAATTGGTTCTTTATCTTTTCTATATAATGTGTCAGTATCTATTTTCACCTTTCCTGATGAAATAATTATCATGACCGAATTCATTCAAAATTTCTTTCTTCATATTTTCTAAGTTTTAATTTCGTCTCAGTTATCATTTTTATCCGTTTTACTCAATCCGACGTCTAAAGCGTCGATAACAATTACCAGTAATTAAATAATAAATATTTAATTTTATGAAAAGCAAGCGTAAAAATTTTAAATTTCTTAGTTCGACCAAGTATATAAAAATGTTCAAAATAAATTTGAATTTAGTTAACACGATTTTTGGTTGATTTATTGAAAATACTTAATAAGATTTGTAAATGTTCGAAAAATCTTTATTTATACTTTGGTCAAAATTTTCTTAATTGAAAAGCAAAAATTGTCGTTTCAAATTTCAAGTCATAGTTTATATGTTTTCCTCAATTCCTCTTAGGTTGTCTTGAGGTATGCACAACCATTTACCCCTAAATAGGAGTTTAGTTAAATGATTTGGGTATGAGGGAATAATCCCTTAAAAACCTCTTTGATAAAATATTTATCAAAACATATTTTCACTTTCTTTTTGGTAAAATCCAAAGCCTTAATGGCTCTAATCTTTGAAGAGTCAATATATTCCATTATCTATTAATTACATGGTCAAATAATGTAAAGGATTTAGTCTTTAAATCTCATGTTAAATATTCAAGGTACAGGTTTTCACTACTCGGCCAATTCAGGGCAATCTATAAATGATAATTAACTCCTTCTCATTCTTATAAACAAACAAATGGTCCTTAGTGAGCACAAGCATGAATTTATCAAATTACAGTCTACACACATGATTCACAAAATTTATGAATGATACATGTGTATTAGTCAATCCAAACAACATAACATGAAACTCATAATATTCATTACGAGTTCTGGATGTAGTGATTGGAATAGATAATCTTTTTCGCGGACGCGAAGTTGATGATAACCATGTCGTGGATCAAATTCTTGAATATACGCTAGAACCTTGTAAATGATCGAACAAATCTATCATCTTGGGTAGTGGATATAGATTTTTAATCGTCAATTTACCTAGTTCACGGTAATCAACTAATAAATATAAGGAATGATAACACCATAGCTCTTCATGATGACGAGCTTGGTAGAATAAAAGCTTTCTCCGACAACTCTCTCAGTTGTACGGTAATTCTTTTAATTCAGATGGTGCTGGCGTACAGTGCACATCCCATTGGTGCAGCACCGGGAATATAATCAATACTAATTTCAACTTGCCTTAATGGCGAGAGTCTAGGTAATTCACCAACAAATACCTCTTAAAGTTTCAGATAACGTAAACATCTTTTTAATAAATTCATTATGTTCTTTCTAGATTATAATATCTTTGACTAGTTCATAACCATTCATGGTATAATTTCAAGTCTAACTGCAGGATATGGTCATCCATCAAGAATTATTTAGATCACTTTTGATAATCAACATATTATCTTTTAGGTGAATTCTATTCGAGTTCCCATCAATTAAGACAATGTCGTCATGTCATAATCAATCAATCCATTCTACTGGCACTATCAACTTTTCAGTTTTATTGCCGTCGATAAGATGTGAACTTCTCAAAAGACTAATAATAACTCATAATCCTTCACAATTCAAGGATATCTGGAGACATAACTAACCTTAAAAGAGTAAGGTCAACGCATAATATACGCGAGAGAATTTTAAATCAGATACAAATGAAAACATTAACGAATATGAATACATCCCATGTTTTCATGATTGAGTACGCATTCGAAAGCTCCTCAGATCGTTACCCAAGTCATTCAAATGAAATCAAATCAAAAGAAATGATAGGAATGTCGATACATCCAGTCGGGTATCAACACTCGGTAATCAGATATTTTTCCTAAGAATCTTACTACGGGAGAATTGGACAAGAAAGAATTGTGAATTGTCATATAAGACAATTTCCATAGATCAGTAAATTCGACTCAGAAGAATAGATGCTACAGGCACATATGTAGGTGTCCGTAACACTATGTCCCTATTTTTCACTTCTTGCAGATCTCATAAAATTTAATCTTTCACAATCTTTAAAGAAAATGTAGTGTTTATTAATCAGTTTTATGGTGACTACTAATCAGCCTTGCATGGTACCTTCCAAATTGTATGTAGGAGCACAACTATATACAATTTCAAGATTAACGATGCAATACTCAGTTCGTCAAAATTTTATCATCATGTTTATAATAAAAACATTTTCATGCTTAATTCTTAAATAAGAATCAATAATAAATTTACAAAGATTTTCTTTGTTATGAAAACAATTAAGTTTTCCAAGGTGTTTTATAAACAACCACATTTCGATAACGATTATTTATAAGTCTCACTTTCTGTAACACCCCCACAATTGCTATGCGCAGCGGAACTACAACAATGGGTGCTACACAGTATTCATTGCACACAAGGTATATCAAACGACGCTAAAAAGACGTCAACTTAAAAACTTAAATTTAAAATTGTTAGATGATACATGTCCACGGTTTTTCCAACCCCAAATAGTACACAGAGTTTAGCGTTTTCGGTCCCCATGAATCTCAACCCAAAAACTTCAGTTTTACAACCACATGACATTAAACATAAAAATTGTTTAAGTAGAAAAGGAGGGAAAAACAAGCGGACACCAAGCCGTACACACAACATCCATCCCATGCATGCTCCATCCTACTGCTCAGCGGTTACCTGAAACACATGCCAAAAATTTGGTCAACGAAAACGTTGAGTGGAATTCATAGGTTTTTCAATCCATTTGAACGTATATATAATAAAAACCATTCGTGATCATTTATAGTCTTGTCGATCAAACAAACTATAATCAGGATACTGACAATTGTGTTTAAGCTCATGACACTAATCCGTTAACTCAATCACCCGCGTAAATATACCGGCATGATTCAGATGAAACCAGTGCCCCTTCTAAAGGCATCAGTTGCAATTATACCTTATTTCTCATACAAAATAATCTACCGCAGAACTTACTATAAGTACAGCTTCTCGGCTAGCATTGGGTCGTTAACCCCGTAGTACTACAAATTGCATAAGCGGCTATTTCCCCCTACTCGAGGGCAGGACAATAGTTAATAGTTCATGAATTTAGGGACTTTTGCAACTTTGGTACTCAACACAATTTCTAAGGCAACTTTCGGGTCTAACAATCATTCATGATATACGTTCCTTTTAAAAACTAGCATGCATTTCCCTCGCGGGTAAAACAATTTGAAATAATATAAGCGAGGCTATAAATTCACACCTTAGATATTAAGTAGTCGGTAGTTCGAGGGATGATCACTGACGACGAAACGGATGCCCGGTTAAATCAACACCTATCACAAATAACGCGTAATGAGTAATCTCATCTTAATACTTACGGTACTGTATAAAATACATATATACAAGTCTCTTAGGACAAATATAACTCACGCCAAAAACAAAACAACAAGTATCACTCATTTTATTCCATTCGTTCTCATTACTTATGCTATCCATTTTTACTCATTCTCGCCGGTACTCGACTAAAGTACGGGCTGTTTTACCTTATTTAACCACACTTATAAAATTTGACAAAATTTCCAAAAATCCTATATGACCTGTAGATAACATGTTTTTAAGCCCAATAAAAGTTTTTACTTTTACGACCCGTTACGCAACTCATTTCCACGACTACATTTTACGGGCTGAAATTGCGCTTCGACCAATTTTGACCTCTTTGACCTATATGAAAAATACCTTCGACTTCTTTGACACCTAAGTCAACATATAGACCCATTTACACAGGTTAGGGACCAAATTTTGACCCTTGACCATTTACCAATTTATACTTGTGACCCTCGGGATTTGACTAAAACTTTACACAAATTCGGATTATGAAAGTCCTCGTCTCCCGGTACCCGATCTTTAAAATGTCATAACTTTTAGCTCGTTTTGAGTCACGGGCTCTACCTTATACCAAATTAAAGCTAGAAAGACCCTCTATCACTACATTTAGTTTTCAAGACCTGGAACAAAAATCATTTTTGTAAAATGGACCAAATGTTTCTGCCTAAAAATGACCATACCAAAAACGCACTTAGACTCGATTCCAAGACTTCTAACCACCACTAAACATCATCCTAAGCCTTCCCAAACATATCCTAACATCAAACTTCAATCCTACCCCTATTGATCAACCAATCTCAATATCAAAACTTCAAAGAAATGTACATGCAACCACTAACACCTATGTAAAACATCCTAAAACATCAAACCAAACACAAGATTAACATGCAAAATCAACAACCACCATGGCTCCCCAAACACCCCCTTTGCCGTGGGGTTTGGGTGACCCAATCACCACAACCAAATTAATTTTGGTGGGTTTTCATGGTGTTTATACTTCCATAACACTTAAAATCAACATGCATTAGCTCTTTTAGCCATAAAAACGAATTTGGATCATATGGAAAAATCTTGAAAAATTTTTGTCAATGCATGTTGGATTTGAGCACATGAATATGTGGGGAATGACCAAACTAAGTGTGGTCTAACCTTAGATTTTTGAAAAATCAAGTGGAAGAAGATTTTTGGTGGATTTTTGATGGTGTTGGGGGTGTCCGTCGGCTTGAGAGAGAGAGGAGGGAGAGAGTTTGATTTTTTTGGTGCAAGTGTTGTATGTGTTTGTGTGTTTATCAATTTTGGCCTTTTTGGTGGGTTGGGAGGGGCTTAAATGCAATTTTTAACTTCTTTTGGCCTCAAATGAAAAACGTCCTCAAAACTTTGCGGGTTTGACTCATTTGTCAATTTTGAAAATTTTACGGGAGTCGGAAATCTTCCCGAACGCTCCAAAATATTTTTGGGATACTTTAAATGTACTCGGAAGGCTATAAAACTCACCCGACTCAACTTAACACGAACCGTAAATAAAATTCTCGAAAAATTACATTATCGATAAATCGTCAAAAATTATGTGAAATTGGGCATCCCTCGGGATCGTAATCGTCATCGTCCTTCTTAAAACGTCAAACGTAAAAATTATAACCTCGAACATCGGCTTTAACCAAAATACTTATAAGTATAGAAATTAAAATTTAATAAAAATTTCAAAAATTAGCGTAATTTAGGGTATCGTTAATGACCTCGATTCTAGGGTGTCACATCCACCCCTCCTTAAAGAGAGCAACGTCCCGGCGCTCGCCTCTTCTTGTACTCACATTTCGTGCTACTGGAACAGATGAGGATACCTTTCCTTGAAAAAGTCCTCACGTTCCCAGGTGTATTCCGGTCCACGCTTAGAATTCCATCGGACCTTCACAATAGGAATCCTACTCCGCTTCAACCGCTTGACCTCCCGGTCCATAATTTCCACAGGTTCTTCCACAAAGTGCATTTTGTCGTCTAGTCGAATCTCGTCCAAAGGAATCACCAATTCCTTGTCCGCCAAACTCTTCTTCAGGTTCGATACGTGAAACGTGTCATGAATAGCACTAAGCTCGGTCGGCAATTCTAACTTGTACGCTACTGGTCCAATTCGTTCAACGATCTTAAACGGTCCAATATACCTCGGACTCAACTTTCCTTTCTTCCCAAAACGAATTACACCCTTCCATGGCGATACCTTGAGCATAACCATATCTCCAACTTCAAACTCCAACGGTTTCCTTCGGTTATCAGCATAACTCTTCTGTCGGCTTCTCGCAGCAAGTAGTCGGTTCTTGATCTGCACGATCTTCTCTGTCGTTTCTAAAACCATTTCGGGTCCAGTCAATTGACTTTCCCCTACTTCACTCCAACACATGGGCGATCTACACTTTCTTCCATACAATGCTTCGAACGGTGCCGCTTTGATACTCGCATGATAACTATTATTGTACGAAAATTCCACCAGAGGCAAGTGGCGTTCCCAACTTCCTCCAAAATCAATCACGCACGCTCGGAGCATGTCCTCCATCGTTTGAATCGTTCGTTCGCTCTGGCCGTCAGTTTCCGGGTGATAAGCCGTGCTTAAACTCAGTTCAGTGCCCATCGCACGTTGAAGCGATCTCCAAAATTCCGACGTAAATCTACTGTCGCGATCTGAAATGATCGATAACGGCACTCCATGTCTACAGACGATCTCCTTCACGTACACGCTGGCGAGTCTTTCCATGCTGTCCGTCTTCTTCATAGGTAAGAAATGAGCAGATTTCGTCAACCTATCCACAATTACCCATATCATATCGCTTCCACTAGGAGTCCTAGGTAAACCCGTCACGAAATCCATTGCGATTTTCTCCCATTTCCATTCTGGGATCTCCGGTTGTACCAACAATCCAGATGGTTTCTTATGTTCTGCCTGAACCTTCGCGCAAGTTAAACACTTACTAACGTAACGAGCAATATCTGCCTTCATATTCGGCCACCAATAGACTTTCTTCAGGTCGTGGTACATCTTATCCGATCCAGGATGTATCGAATACTTCGACTTATGCGACTCATTCATAACCAATTCTCGAACTCCAGGCTTTCCTTCCTCAGATGAACACAATGGCAACCAAATTCGATTCTCAAAATATCTTAGTCCGTCAGACCTAATCACGAAAAGAGGTTTCAACATTCGCCCCAAGTTCTCGGCTTCAACATTCCCTTTCATTAGTCCTCTCTCCTGAGCCTTTAGTATGGTTTCGGTTAAGTCAACGCTCTCAGTCATCACTAAAGCCCTAACCCTCAAAGGTTTCTCCCGTTCCTTCCTACTCAATGCGTCCGCTACAACATTCGCCTTCCCAGGGTGGTAGCGAATTTCACAGTCGTAATCACTCAATAGTTCAACCCATCGTCTTTGTCGCATATTCAACTCCTTTGGATCTAAAATGTGCTGCAAACTCTTGTGATCAGTGAATACAACACACTTTGTCCCATACAGATAGTGTCTCCACAATTTCAACGCAAAAACCACCGCTCCTAATTCCAAATCGTGCGTCGTGTAGTTCTCCTCATTCTTCCTTAATTGCCTCGACGCGTAAGCTATCACCTTTTCACGTTGCATTAATACCGCTCCATAACCTTTACGAGACGCATCACAATACACTACGAAATCTTCGGTTCCTTCAGGCAATAATAAAATCGGCGCGGAACATAACTTATCCTTGAGCGTTTCGAAAGCAAGCTCTTCCTCATTTCCCCATTCATACACCCTATTCTTTTCGGTAATCCGCGTCAATGGTTTTGCAACCAAAGAAAATCCTTCAATAAACCTTCTATAATACCCAGCTAAACCCAAAAATTGTCGAACTTCAGTCGGCGTCGTCGGTGCTGACCATTCCCTGATTGCTACGATCTTAGCAGGATCTACACGAACTCCCTCACTATCAATCACATGACCTAGAAACTGCACTGATTCCAACCAAAACTCACACTTAGAGAATTTTGCATACAGCTTCTCCTTCCTTAACAACTCCAAAATCTTTCTCAGGTGCTTCTCGTGCTCCTCCTTACTTTTAGAGTAAATAAGTATGTCGTCGATGAAAACAATAACAAACTTATCTAGATACGGCTTGCACACGCGATTCATAAGATCCATGAATACAGCAGGCGCGTTCGTCAACCCAAACGGCATCACTCGAAATTCAAAGTGTCCATACCGCGTACGAAAGGCGGTTACAGGAATATCCTCCTCTCTTACACGCAGTTGATGATACCCTGATCTTAAATCGATCTTAGAGTATACACTGGAACCTTGCAATTGATCGAACAAATCATCAATCCTCGGCAATGGGTACCGATTCTTAACCGTCAGCTTATTGAGTTCTCTATAGTCGATACACATTCTAAACGAACCATCCTTCTTCTTTACGAACAACACTGGCGCTCCCCAAGGTGATGAGCTCGGCCTAATAAATCCTTTGTCCATCAACTCCTTCAATTGATCCGCTAACTCCTTTAACTCAGATGGTGCTAAGCGATAAGGTGCACGTGCAACCGGCGCAGCTCCTGGCACTAAATCAATTCGAAACTCGACCTCACGGTTAGGCGGTAAACCTGGCAACTCGTCTGGAAAAACGTCCGGATACTCGCAAATAACTGGTACCTCTTCGATCCTCGCCTCTAAATCACCATCGCTCGAAACCTGTGCCAAAAACACATCGCATCCGCTCTCTACGTACCTCATCATCTTCAAACACGAAATCACCTTCAAACGAGAAGTACATTCGTCTCCCTTTACCGTCAAAACCCTATTCCTCAACGGAATCTACACCAATCTCTCACCACAGACGATCGTAGCACTATGCGCCATTAACCAATCCATTACCACAATCACGTCAAACGATCCTAGCTCGATAGGCATCAAGTCGATTTTAAAAGCGTAATTTCCTAACTTCAAGGTACACCCTTTCAGTATAGAATTCGTACTAACAATTTTTCCATCGGCTAATTTAACATTATAACTAGTCGTTAACAACACCGGTTCTCTATCGATATGACGACTAAATCTAACGTCTACAAAACTCTTGTCGGAGCCAGAATCAAATAAAATACTAGCATAACAAGCGTCTAGCAAAAACGTACCGGAAACCACATTTGGACCCTGTGGTTTATCAGCAGTTCCCACTTGATACACAGTTGCCGCATTATTACCTCCCCGCCTGTTTCCTGCCTTCGGGCAATTCGCTTTCACATGCCCTCTCTCTCCACAGCTATAACATCCTCTCATCCTGATAGCATTAGCCCCAGTGGCTACTCCTCCCGTTCGGCAACTAGCGGTCCTATGACCTGCCTTTCCACACTTGCCGCATGCCGGCGGGCAATTTCCAACATGATACAAGTTGCACTTACCACAATGGGGATTCACTTTCACACCTCTAGGGTTCGTCACTGCCCTCATCCCTTCGTTCCTTCTCTGATTAAATTGTTGATTTCGGTTCGGCCCATGGTTGTTTCGGTTTCCACCTCGGTTCTGGCCTTGGGATTGATTGCCTTGTGCTGCTTCCCATTTCCTTTTGTTACCCTCAGCAATGTAGTTCTGCTTGTCCTGAAGCTTAACGTCCATCAAAGCGTGAGCCATTTGAACCGCTTCGTCAAACGTTCCAGGTTTCGACGAAGTTGTTTCACCTTTGATATTGCTAGATAAACCCTTAATATACTGCTTCATTTTCTTGGCATCATTGGCAAATATGTCCGGACACAAAAGACTTAACTCATTGAATCTCCTGGTGTAAGCAGCTATATCGTTGTTCTTCAAGGTCAAATGCCTCAACTCATCCTCCAATTGCCCCAATTCCTCCTCTGGGCAAAACTTCTTAGTCAACAAAGCTTTGGTCGCATTCCACGTCCTTGCATTCGCTACAGCCAATCCCACCGTAGCTACCTGGGTATTCCACCAACTTAACGCATCATCCAGAAACGTAGCAGCTGCAAACTTCACTTTATCCGCTTCTGCACAACCACTGATTTCAAACGTACTTTCAACCTTTTCCAACCATCGTCTAAGTTCTAAGGCTCCACCCGTTCCACGGAACTGCGTGGGACCGCACTTCATAAAACTAGAATAGGTACACACCCTCGGGGCTTGCTGTCTCCCCGCGTTCCTTCCCTGGTCCTGATTTCTCCCAGCTCGGTCCGCTTGCAACGCATTTGCTATAGCTTCCTGAATCATGGTGTTAACACGATCGGCAGTCAACTTTGGAGGCATGGTGTTATCGAATATCTCTTTCTGCAAGACAAGAAAAATAGAAAAACAATGTAAGTATTCATATCAAGTTTCCCAGACATAAAATACATACAACGACACATCACTACGGAGTTACTAATATTCATCAATTCACACCACAAAAGATCAAATTTAAGACATATCACAGATCATGAAAGGTAACATAGATTGTATTGATAATTAACCAAAATCGTGACAAGTAATGCCACTACAATCGTTCACCACAAAACATCAAGTACTTGAGTTTCTCGTCATAATACCATCATACAAAGGTCTAAAATAGTTCTATTACAATGATCAAAGAAAATACAAAACAAGTAACTAGGCATGTGGTGATCCACACGGCCTCTTGGATGGCGGCTCGTCGTCGTCTTCCTCGGTTTCCTCATCACTTACGTCCTCATCCACATCATCCACTTTCCTTTTTCCTTTCTCATCTGGCCCACATTCTGTTTCCTTTTTCGTCCCTGATGTGGATCCATACTCAATCGCTACCTGACTTCCCACCGAAATACAAGCACCTCCAGTAGGCGGCTGAACCATGAAGTCGTTCGCCTCCATCTCCAAATCGTCCACGAATCTCCAATCCGGGGGCAACGAATCCCTCACACGATGCTCCCAACTCTGCATCCTCGACAACCTCATCTGATCTTCCCTCACACGGTCAAGACTAGCACTTAAATTCGCAACCATTGATTTTAAACTGTTGATGGCACTTGTGTTCATTATCCCATCATACGCAATTCTTGAAGTCCTTTCCAACAGTCTTTGATGTTCCCTTTCAGTCTTATCAAACTTCTTAATCACCCTAGTCTCAACTACAAACCGCTCATACATCAACCTTTCCATCCTCCCCAAACGACCTGCGGGATCCCAGTAGTGTCTCGGTCTCGGAAAGTAGACCCTTGCAATATTCTCATGAATCGATGGCGACTTGCTGGACTCTCCACTGCTCCCATCACTTACTCTAACCAATCCTGGCACGGTTCTCAAATAATCCTTACAATTTTCCATTGGGCGATCAAAGGGTTGCTGCTCATAACGACCGGTCGGTGGTACCTCATAACCCTTCGGCGAATTCGGGGATTGAAACAAATCAGGTTCGGTCTGGCCTACGGCATCCTCGGGAATGCCATCATCCAATAGCTCCTCGGGCTCTTCTTCGGAATCCTCATTCTCGTCACTACTCATGCTGAAGTTATCCACCTCACTTTCGTCATTGTCGTTTTCCGGCCCTATTTCGTCTTCTGGAGCGATCCATCCATTATTATTGTCCGGCGGGTTCGGAGGAAACGGTCCCCCTTCGTGACCTACGACGTAATCGTTTCCGTTATCGTTGGGCGGTACCTCGGCCATTCCTGCAATAACAGCGAATTTCGGAGGGTACATAAGTAATTATACAATAATTATAAATATATGCATGCAAATGCAATGCAAAGGTGGTACATATGCCCAAAATGTAATAATATGATGCTCATGCATGATTAATATGAAAATTACGATGTCGGATATTTCACGTAAAATTCAACGTCTACATATAGTAATTCCATACTTATATAATAATTACCCACTTATATACTTTACTCAAAAGTATACGTCAAATGCCATAAATACAACAATAAATCTTACCGGAGCCATGCAGGATAGTTGTGTGTGCTTGGACCCTTTTCTTACGACACCAAAAGTTATAGTTTAGGATTTTCAAAAAACGACCTAGTTCTCTATAACTCGTGGCTCTGATACCAATCTGTAACACCCCCACAATTGCTATGCGCAGCGGAACTACAACAATGGGTGCTACACAGTATTCATTGCACACAAGGTATATCAAACGACGCTAAAAAGACGTCAACTTAAAAACTTAAATTTAAAATTGTTAGATGATACATGTCCACGGTTTTTCCAACCCCAAATAGTACACAGAGTTTAGCGTTTTCGGTCCCCATGAATCTCAACCCAAAAACTTCAGTTTTACAACCACATGACATTAAACATAAAAATTGTTTAAGTAGAAAAGGAGGGAAAAACAAGCGGACACCAAGCCGTACACACAACATCCATCCCATGCATGCTCCATCCTACTGCTCAGCGGTTACCTGAAACACATGCCAAAAATTTGGTCAACGAAAACGTTGAGTGGAATTCATAGGTTTTTCAATCCATTTGAACGTATATATAATAAAAACCATTCGTGATCATTTATAGTCTTGTCGATCAAACAAACTATAATCAGGATACTGACAATTGTGTTTAAGCTCATGACACTAATCCGTTAACTCAATCACCCGCGTAAATATACCGGCATGATTCAGATGAAACCAGTGCCCCTTCTAAAGGCATCAGTTGTAATTATACCTTATTTCTCATACAAAATAATCTACCGCAGAACTTACTATAAGTACAGCTTCTCGGCTAGCATTGGGTCGTTAACCCCGTAGTACTACAAATTGCATAAGCGGCTATTTCCCCCTACTCGAGGGCAGGACAATAGTTAATAGTTCATGAATTTAGGGACTTTTGCAACTTTGGTACTCAACACAATTTCTAAGGCAACTTTCGGGTCTAACAATCATTCATGATATACGTTCCTTTTAAAAACTAGCATGCATTTCCCTCGCGGGTAAAACAATTTGAAATAATATAAGCGAGGCTATAAATTCACACCTTAGATATTAAGTAGTCGGTAGTTCGAGGGATGATCACTGACGACGAAACGGATGCCCGGTTAAATCAACACCTATCACAAATAACGCGTAATGAGTAATCTCATCTTAATACTTACGGTACTGTATAAAATACATATATAAAAGTCTCTTAGGACAAATATAACTCACGCCAAAAACAAAACAACAAGTATCACTCATTTTATTCCATTCGTTCTCATTACTTATGCTATCCATTTTTACTCATTCTCGCCGGTACTCGACTAAAGTACGGGCTGTTTTACCTTATTTAACCACACTTATAAAATTTGACAAAATTTCCAAAAATCCTATATGACCTGTAGATAACATGTTTTTAAGCCCAATAAAAGTTTTTACTTTTACGACCCGTTACGCAACTCATTTCCACGACTACATTTTACGGGCTGAAATTGCGCTTCGACCAATTTTGACCTCTTTGACCTATATGAAAGATACCTTCGACTTCTTTGACACCTAAGTCAACATATAGACCCATTTACACAGGTTAGGGACCAAATTTTGACCCTTGACCATTTACCAATTTATACTTGTGACCCTCGGGATTTGACTAAAACTTTACACAAATTCGGATTATGAAAGTCCTCGTCTCCCGGTACCCGATCTTTAAAATGTCATAACTTTTAGCTCGTTTTGAGTCACGGGCTCTACCTTATACCAAATTAAAGCTAGAAAGACCCTCTATCACTACATTTAGTTTTCAAGACCTGGAACAAAAATCATTTTTGTAAAATGGACCAAATGTTTCTGCCTAAAAATGACCATACCAAAAACGCACTTAGACTCGATTCCAAGACTTCTAACCACCACTAAACATCATCCTAAGCCTTCCCAAACATATCCTAACATCAAACTTCAATCCTACCCCTATTGATCAACCAATCTCAATATCAAAACTTCAAAGAAATGTACATGCAACCACTAACACCTATGTAAAACATCCTAAAACATCAAACCAAACACAAGATTAACATGCAAAATCAACAACCACCATGGCTCCCCAAACACCCCCTTTGCCGTGGGGTTTGGGTGACCCAATCACCACAACCAAATTAATTTTGGTGGGTTTTCATGGTCTTTATACTTCCATAACACTTAAAATCAACATGCATTAGCTCTTTTAGCCATAAAAACGAATTTGGATCATATGGAAAAATCTTGAAAAATTTTTGTCAATGCATGTTGGATTTGAGCACATGAATATGTGGGGAATGACCAAACTAAGTGTGGTCTAACCTTAGATTTTTGAAAAATCAAGTGGAAGAAGATTTTTGGTGGATTTTTGATGGTGTTGGGGGTGTCCGTCGGCTTGAGAGAGAGAGGAGGGAGAGAGTTTGATTTTTTTGGTGCAAGTGTTGTATGTGTTTGTGTGTTTATCAATTTTGGCCTTTTTGGTGGGTTGGGAGGGGCTTAAATGCAATTTTTAACTTCTTTTGGCCTCAAATGAAAAACGTCCTCAAAACTTTGCGGGTTTGACTCATTTGTCAATTTTGAAAATTTTACGGGAGTCGGAAATCTTCCCGAACGCTCCAAAATATTTTTGGGATACTTTAAATGTACTCGGAAGGCTATAAAACTCACCCGACTCAACTTAACACGAACCGTAAATAAAATTCTCGAAAAATTACATTATCGATAAATCGTCAAAAATTATGTGAAATTGGGCATCCCTCGGGATCGTAATCGTCATCGTCCTTCTTAAAACGTCAAACGTAAAAATTATAACCTCGAACATCGGCTTTAACCAAAATACTTATAAGTATAGAAATTAAAATTTAATAAAAATTTCAAAAATTAGCGTAATTTAGGTATCGTTAATGACCTCGATTCTAGGGTGTCACACTTTCAATAATCCATATGGTAATGAAAACCCAATTTTTCTCAAGGGATACTGTTTTAACTTATAAAAACAATTAGTGATCTGCAAAGGAGTGATGAAAAGTTGTTCACCAAGAACTAACTACAATATCATAGGAAATAAGCTTAGCCAAATAATCATGAGGTTCATGACCTAGATGGCACTCAAAAAGAATAATCCACAACGTAACTCAAATCGAGATGAGTACTTGTTCAATGGTTGCATCACTAATGCAAGCATTAGGATGAAGCAATAAAAGATAGATAACATCGATACATGTAGGATTTAGCAATCAAAGGTAGTCTTTTCATTAATCACAAACAAGTCAAGATTGTACCGTAATACATTATGTGTCACTATGTCATACAATTCCAAGAACTCATCCTACCAACTGATGTCTCAGTTAAGTTAGGGATTTTTAAAAGATACCACAATGAATAATAATCTACAAGAGTCATTAGGTGTTCCACATGTCCCAGAAGATCCATCGGTCTCAATTCAGAAGAAGATTTCTTCAATTTATTTCTTGGACACTGGGCATCCTCGTTAGTGGACAATGGCCTAGGAACAACCCTTAACACGAATCAACAATCATTTAAAACCTTATAATTCAATCACAAAACTTAACGACTTCCTTTTTAACAATCTCATATTCCATACGGGTTAAATTCTACTTTATTTAAGTTTCAATCAACTTATACTCAATGTGACATCCTACCTCATTCTCCAATACTTTCAACCTTATTCTTAGACCTTTATATGGCAATAAAAGCTCGATATGAACAACACTTAATTTCCAATCCTATAGCTCTTACAACAATAGCTAACAAATGAGTCACTAGTATGAAATGATTCATACATTCAATCAGACTTCTCGGAAAGGTACTAGTGGCATGAGGCTTTTGGGTAATGGTTCCAATGACAGCCTCAAGTGCAACATTCACCCTTTCGATTTTAAATTTAAGAATTGGGTGACAACGAATCAGATGACATCTTTCTAGGTGGTAACGTTTTGTAAAACTCCACTCTATAAGGAAAGATCGTCATGACATCGATATCAAATTTAATCTTGCCAATTCTTTTTCAATATCACAATCAACTAATATCTACATTTCTACGAATATCAACCATTTTGTCGGGATCATAAATATCCACAACTTGGTTTAGATTTGGAATAGCTAGATTTCCTACAGGAATAGCTTAGATTAATTTACTAGGGGATTTAGGGTTCCTTGTGATAATCTACGTCGTATAAATACCTCGTATAAATATCAAAATAATAATCAAACAATCATGTAATCAAATTACATCATATATATATATATATATATATATATATATATATATATATATATATATATATATATATATATATATATATATATATATATATATATATATATATATATATATATATATATATATATATATATATATATATATAAAATCCAAGTTATATATATATTAAAATAACACTTCTCAGTCTGGCCTTGTCGGTAACTCGGGAATTCCTCGGCACCGTTATAGTCAAAAGATTTTTAGACATTTTGAGAAAAATGTTTATAGTTAAAAGATTTTGAAATGTTTTATTCAAAACTTTGGTTTTAAAAATTCTTTCGTTCTCTATAACGAGAGCTCTGGTACCAAACTGTAACACCCCCAACTTTACACAATTCAATACAGCGGAAGACTCGTTGGTGTTACGGGATAGCACATTACTCACATCATAGACAACGCTTAAAAATCGCGTCGTTTAATAATAAAGCATTTCCATTCATAAATATTAGATTTACATAGGTCCCAAGTCATATTATTTCATACAATTTTACAAAGCATTTGAATGGAAATTTGTTAATTAAGTGCGGGCCATGAATTCTTGTTGTCTTCCCGAGAATTACCTTTAAGTACCTGAGATAAAACATGTTAAAAGAAAAGGTCAGCGAAAACGCCAAGTGAATTCATAGAGTTTAATTAAATCCATCAATATAACATCGGTATAAAATTATTACCGAAAATCATTTTGTACAAATCTTTGTAATAGGCCATAAAATAGCCAAATTCATTTTATACAAATCCTTATCAAAAATCATAATAAAGGTTGTTGCCTTCAAAACCATTATACGAACCAATGTCGTAAAAACATCATACAATACGTTTTATAACGTTGTATAAAGTTAAATAAAAACCGTTATATGGATATAGTTATATAAAACCAAAACACGAACATAATATCAATAATAAGACCCCGTATTGCTAGTCAGGCAATACATCGTAATTCAGTGCGTATAGCAGTATTTCGTTATTTGGATTATTATAAGCCACATGACATTGTTACCTTACTACAACAAACAACGGGTAGTTAACCCGACAATCATTTGCCCATCTAAAATAGCGTGTCGTCACAATAATCACGCTTATAGAAATCTTCTCATACATAAATTCGCTTACCAATCAATGTGGCACGACGGGGATCAACCGTCAAGGCGCGAACTAGTGTGATCGTCCCCAAATAGTACTATTATATGCATAAGCGTCTACCAAATCGCGGTAGTTCACAATTCATGCTAATGGGACTTTTAGTGACATAACCTAACTTTAATAATCCATTTCATTTCATCTATCGGGTCATATAATCATTCATTGGGTCATACAATCATTCGGGTCCAAATCAATAAACAAACAATCGGGACAAATGGTGTCCTATTTATCAAAACTAACATGTTATCTCCCTCGCGGGTTTATAAAACATTTCATAAAAACATTTAAAAGAGTGCGAGGCTATGAACTCACGTTGATGTGGGAAGGCGGGTTATCGGCAATTCGGATGTACGGTACGTGCTTCAATCACGGAAACCTAGACAAATAATACTCGTCTTAAACTCTTGTCCAATGACTTTATAAAAATAACAATTATGTATACATATGATGATTTTATATATATATATGATGATGATTAAGTGGGTTTATACATTATCATTTACTCATTTTAGTGTTATGTATTTATAACTTTCAAGATTAATTATACTAGTTCAACTTCTTTACATTTTGAGGCCCAATAGGCCCATTACAAGCCCAATACTTTTCATTAGCCCAATTATACTTTTATTATCAGTATTATACTTTATATGTTAGGCCCAAGTGGGTTAAGCCCAGTAAATAAATTTATAAGTGTTTAGTCCATTTAGTTGGATTATTAGTCCAATAATGCTAACTTAGCCCGTTAATGTCTATATGTTATATAGTTCGAGTTTTATCGGTTTTACTTGTATTAAGTACTTATATATCAGTATATTACTTTTAAAAAGTTTACATTAGACGGGTTCGATCGTCTATGTTTTAATTGACGAAAAAAGTTAATTTTACGGTACTAGCCGAAAAAACGTAAAAATCATGTTTATAGTTTTATAACTTATAAAACTTACCAAACTACCATTTTATATAATTTCCATTTATTAATCCTTATTCATATTTATATAAATGAAATATATAAGTTAGTGGGTTTTAATTCACATTTTATACTATATTTATTTGAGTGCTTATATAACAATATGAAACTTTAATTTCACAAAATCTGTCCTAAATTTTAAGTTCACTAAAATGTCCATATCTAGAGTTCTATAATGAGATAGGACCTCAAATTTTTATCACAGAAACTAAATGATATGTGCTTCATTTTATTCCTATAGCTACTGCTGAATCACCTTATAAATATTTTAATAAATTCGTCCAAAACAGTGTAGGCAGATTTGCACTCTAAACATGTTTTGATCATATCTCACTCATTTTGATGATTCCATTGCATGACCAACTCTCACATGTGTATAACACCTAATACTTACTGTATGTTGATTCCACTTTACCCTTTTATCAGTTTAACATTTGGTTACTTATTGTTTTTATACAGCCATCACATTAAGCAATATTTTAGCCATTTTACATGTGGCTTTCCATCTTTTTACCCATGTTTATCAACACCAAATCCCCACATAATATTTTTATCATCATTCATCATCATATAAATATACATAAATAAAGAAAATACAAGATTACATAATCAAAATAACAAGAGGATAGGAAGAACAATCTTTATACCACCAAGATTAAGTAGTTTATGATCAAGGCTTGGATTTTTGATGGCAAAACTTGTGTTAGATCAACATCAATCTTCAAGACCACTAATATTTGTAAACTCCTTGTAGAAATCAGCCCTTGGACATCACCAAATCTTCTCCTTGGATGTTAAAGTCACCACCAATCTTCAAGGCTTCAAGGTTTCTTCATTATATGTGTAGATAACACATAGTTTATGGCTAGAATTGATCAAAATGGGGTGTTTGATGGTGGTTCTTGGACGAATTTTAGAGAGAGAAGGAGGAGAGTTGTGTGAGATTTGCATGTATGAATGAGAGAAATGGTTTAGCAAGTGGTTTTGTGGTTTTGGTGGCTTACTTTCTAAGCTTAGTAAACATGTGTCTTGCAAGTTTGTGTTTAAACTTGCCACCAAGGCTTGTTTTGGCCGTCTAGTAGTGGGGGTGGGACAAGTGTCCCACTTGTCTCATCTCCACTAATTTACGTGTACTCCTCGATTCTAGTTTCCTCGATTTACGTGCCCTCGGGTCGTTTTACAAAAAACGTTTTTATAAATTATGAATCAATGGCACAAAACGAATCTAATAAAAATTGTCTCATCAAAAACGGAGTTCGAAAACGTAAATACGTAATCTTTTTCCGGTTTAGTCGTAAAGGACGTTAAATTATAATCGTAAGTCCTAATATCTTCTCGTAAATTTGCGAGTTTATGAACCAACACAAATTTAAAACTCCAAAATAATATTCACGGATAAATTTATTTCCTGAAATGTCGGACTGTCACCAAAAACGGTGTATGTAAACGTAAGCACGTAACGTAGAATCCTCCAGTTTAGACGTAGTCAATGCTACTTCAAGACGTAAATCCAAATTTCTTCCCATAAATGAGTGATTTCATAATATAACATTAAAATAATGTTTTTAAATAATATTTAAGAATAAAATATCAATCATAAATTGACGGATTGTCACAGTATATGTCACCATGAAAATCTATTTTGATATGCAAATCCGTTATGCTCCCCCTTAACATATACCACGATATTCGAAAACATTTCGCATATGTCCGGATAAGCCAACACATTAAGTCAAACCATTTGTGATAATTTTCCATATTAAATCACATTTTCTCCCCCATATTAAAAAAGTTAACCCAATCGATGTTTTTAATATCAATTGATTTAATGAAGTTTTAACAAAGGTTTTGGGAAGAAAAATGCAAGTCCGTTTTATCTTCATGATACCAAATGTATCAGATATGATACCGATTTGTAACATGATCACATATTCACCATATGAGAAAAAAATTGAGAAGGTTGGACCTGATTGATTAGAACATCATATGATAAGATCAAATGGTTCTTGTCAGCATATGTTGGTCGCCTCTTCACTGCTGAAGTCATCTCTTGACACCACGTGTACGATTGGTATGGTTGTCTTGACACCAATTAGTGAGCTTGGCACTTTCGGCATCGAAGATTCTGAATGCTTGACAATTTCTCCCCCTCAATTGTTGACCCGTGTTCTATTGAAAGAGCTGTAGTCGTCGGTTGAGTAGTCACATCGTCGAGTATGTAGATACCAATTGTAGATAACTATGGTTGTAGAGATGATAACTTCATAAAAACAAGACTTCTCTTGTTTTAACAAATAAATGCACTGAAACGTACATCGATTTGTGTTAGACCAAGTTATAAAGTAAACTTGATCCCTTACAAGGTTTTAACGTAAACCTTGCCCGAGAAAATTAATTCCCGTTGTTAGCCAAAGCTTTCATAAGAAATACTTGGGTTTGATGTGAAAACCGGGTTGCAGTCAGAAATAACTACAAGCCAGATAGGCATGTTTTATGAAATATTTACAACTTTTGTACGAACTCTATTTATGGCGCCGTGTCAATATTAATCAACATTTCTAAGGCCGTAAATATTATCATACCAAAAGAAATGCCTTTGAAAAACAAAGTAAAAATATTTTTGGATTTTCTAGATTTTTCAATTTTTATGGTTTTTATATGGTTTTATATTTTTGTATTTTGCTTTTGTGGATAAAAATATAAACAATATATACAGATGATCACCAAGGATACGGAGAATAGTTTACCATCACTATTTTTTCGCTTCATCTGCCAATTCCTTAAGAGTCTCAGGCGAGAATGTTCTCATTCCTAGCTTGTCGGCCAAAAATTCAATTCGAGCGCGATCTAAAGCCTTCGTGAAAATATCCGCCAATTGATACTCAGATCGGACAAAGTAAAGCTCGATTACTCCATTTTCCACTTGCTCCTTGATGAAGTGGTAGCGAATGTCAGTGTGCTTCGACCGGGAGAATTGAACGTTGTTGCAGCATAGGGCAATTGCACTCTTGTTGTCACAGTACATCGGATTTTGTTGAAACCTAGACCATAGTCGGTTAATTGCGATCTCATCCAAAGAATTTGAGCACAGCAACCGGACATAGCTATGTATTCTGCTTCCGTACTTGAAATTGTAGCGCTTTTCTTCCTTTTCGATGCCCAACTGATTACTCGATCTCCTAGTAGTTGCAAAGTTCCACTCGTGCTACGCCTTGTATCTTGACAACCCGCGTGATCCGCATCTGCATATGCCATAAGTGCAATCGAAGAGTCCTTTGAATACCAAAGTCCCCGATTAATGGTTCCTTTAAGATATCGAAAGATCCGTTTCACAGTGGCCAAGTGTAACTCAGTAGGTCGAGTTTGATACCGAGCACACATACATATAGCAAACTGAAGATCATGTCGACTAGCTATGATATACAGAAGAGTACCGATCATTCCACGATAAAGTGTTGGATCAACAGCAACTCCATGTGTATCTGCATCAAGCTTAGTTCGTTCCACCATTGGAGTATCCATGGGATCACAAGATTCCATCTTATATTTCTTAAGCGATTCAAGGGCATACTTGGATTGATTGATAAAGATGCCTCTAGGACTCTAAGATATCTGATGACCTAAGAAGAATGATACCTTCCCAAATTCGTCGGATAAGGTTTGGGTCGAGGCTGCAAATATAATATCATCAACATATATTTGTACCATAATCATATCTTTACATCGTTTCTGAATGAACAGCGTGGGATCCACCTTGCCTTTAGCGAAGCCTTGCGTAATGAGGAATTGTCATAATAGATCATACCATACTCGTGGAGCTTGCTTCAACCCATAGAGAGCCTTCTTAAGCTTGTACACATGATTAGGATATTTAGGATTCACAAAACCATCCAACTGTTGAACATAGACCTCTTCCTTGATTTCACCATTCAGAAATGTCGTCTTCACATCCATCTGATAGACGATCATATTCATGTGGCTTGCATAAGCGAGGAATAGTCTAATAGCTTCCAAACGGGAAACAGGTGGTAAGGATTCCATAAAGTCGATGCCCAATAATTGCTTGTATCCACGAGCTACTAGTCGAGCTTTGTTCCTCAATATTCCGCCTAACTCATCGAGTTTCACCTTGTAAACCCATTTCAAAGTGAGTAACTGCACTTGATCCGAGCATGGGACAAGTTCCCATACTTCAAGACGTATAAATTCATTAAGTTCTTCTTGCATAGCTTCTATCCAACAGGATTAAGTAAAAGCTTCTTGCCATGTCTTAGGTTCAACTTTAGTGAGAAAAGCATCAAAATGACAAAACATTGCGTTTTCTTGTAGCTGACTTCGTGTGGATACCGGACGATTAGGGTCACCAATAATAGAATCTATAGGATGATCCTTTGTCCACTTGCTGTCATGTTCACGAATCCGTGGATTGGAGTAAACTGTAGTAGGAGCTTCCTCTGAGGTGGACGACCCGGCTTGATTAGGGTCGGGAATAGGTACACCAAAGAATGGAAGTTTACGCATTTGAGCGAATTCCAAATCATGATCATCATCATCCTCTTCATCATCAATAGGCATGACATGGGTAGTTGGTTCGAGTGTAGATTGAGAATTACTCGTTGATGGTATATCTTGACCAATTGTAGGTGCAGACGTATCTGATTGTGCTTTAGTTGCTGGAGCGACAACTTCGGTTACCGGAGATATTACCTCAGGTTCTGGAGCAACAATACTTGGAGGAGTAAAGAATTCATCAAAGAACGGTTGAAACAACGTATCCCATTCATTCCTAGTAGGTGGTGTGAATGATGATGAAGTAGGGTTGTTTGGGACAAGACCAGAACTAATATTACTGGGTCCCAATTCATGAAGTGCGGGTTCAGAGCTGCTTTGCTCAGAAGCCATTGTTGTCAGCTCATCAAAATCAACATTCATATTTTCTAGGATCTTATGAGACTTACGGTTGTAGATTCGGTATGCCTTCTTTGCGGGTGCGTAACCAATGAAAATACCAATATCAGCCTTTGGTTGAAGTTTTCCCAAATTGTCACCATCATTATTTGGATAGCACAAAGAACCAAATACATGAAGATATGATAAATCTGGTACTTTTCCATGGAGAAGCTCATAAGGTGTTTTACCATGGCGTTTATGAATTAGTGACCGGTTTTGGGTGTACACTGCTGTAGATACTGCTTCTGCCCATAAAAATAATGGAGCCTTTGCCTAAATTAACCTCGTTCGAGCAGCTTCCATAATTCTGTGATTTCGCCTTTCAACGACACCGTTTTGTTGTAGAGTGCGTGCAACGGATGTTTCATGAGATATGCCAACTTCTTCATAATAATCAGCAAGATTTGATTCAGAAATTCGGTTCCATTATCTGTACGAATGCGTCGGACAGTAGTGTTGAGACGCACTTGAATCATCTTGAGAAATCCGATGATGAACTTAGGTGCCTCATTTTTTGTTGTAAGAAATTTCACCCATGTAAACCGAGAGTAATCATCGAAAATTACGAGGATATACTTTTTGCCACTAAGACTTTCAACACGCATTGGCCCACATAGATCCATATGCAACAGCTAAAGTTTCTCTTGGTTGGTGTCTTCCGTCTTGGATTTGTATGATTTCTTAGTGCTTTTCCCCATTGTACACGCGGAACACAAATGATCCTTCTGAAATGAAAGTTTAGGAATACCACGATCAAGTTTGTTTTTCGCCAAATGATTAATAGCGTCAAAGTTAAGATGAGATAACCGTCGATGCCATAACCATGACTTAGTATTCGATGCTTTGGAGAGAAGACATACGGGAGAAGCGGCCATCATGTCTTGTAGAGACAAAGTATACAAATTATTTCCTCGATTACCTTTCAATAAATTAACCCCTTCCAAATTACGAATGAAGCAGGTATACTATCGAAAAGCAACTTCAAGGTTTGCATCACAAAATTGTCCCACAGAAAATAAGTTGTGACCGAGACCTTCCACATAATACACTCTTGAAATTATAACATTACCAATATGATATTCACCGTAACCCATTATCTTTGCAATATGATCATTTCAAAATCGAACCGTACCAAGAAACTTGCTGACGAAATTTCTGAGCTGAGAGCGATCTCCGGTCATATGCTTGGAGCAAACAGAGTCCAAATACCGGAGAACAATTTGGACCACCTGTTTTCAATAACAACAGTAGACAATGCATTGGAAACTATTGGTTCTAGAGTGTTAGCAGATAGAGATATAAGATTATCAGAATTGCTAGCATTTATGAGACCCTTAGATTTCGTGCATTTTCTAATGTGAGTTTTAGCACTAACAGGTTTTACTGTTCCAACTTGCTTAGATTTTGGATTATTCGTGGGCACTATAGTGGGAGTAGACCTATTTAAAGGTCACTTGGTTCCTTCAGTAGTGTCAGTGTTCCTAGTTAAAGGATACGTTTGTGTTTTGGTAGCCTTGGTACTCCTAGTTAAAGGGCACGCTTTCTTCGCTTTAGTGGGAGTGCTCCTAGTTAAAGGGCACATATTTCCTACTATAGTGAAAGTTCTACCAGTGGGGCGCCACATCCAACCAACTTGGGTTAACACTTTCCCAGTCGGTTTCCATTCTAATCCTTTTTTCCGAGCATTCATCTCATTCACATGGTCAATAAGGCAAGAATCATGACGACTAGAAAACATACATTCATTGCAATTCCAACATTTCAAATTAGAATTCACAGTAGGCTTAGAACGTTGCACAACCGCAGAGCCTTTAGGTTAGCTACATGATTCTTTTTATTCAAAACCGAAATAACATTCCTTGGATGGGCTTCTACTTTCTTCTTCACTGGACTACTAGATGGAGGCAAGATCCTATCATTCTTCTTGTTTCTTTTAAGCTTAGATCTTTGAGCCTTAGTAGTGGTGCTTACTCCTGTAGAAGGCAACACGAGAATATTAGAAGCTAGTTTTGATTCCGCCTTATCTTTAGTGACCAAAGTTGGAGATGGTTTTGTCCCATGGCCTTTATTAAATGGTGTGACGGCTATAAGTTTCCTTTTGATTGCACTAGAGGATGATGCTGAGACAGTGGCTGCGTTATCCACAACATTCTTACCTTTTAGAGTACGAAGTGTGTCCTTTAACTCAGCCAAGGCCAGATTTTTATCACAAATTTGTTGCCTCAAATCAGATATTTCCACCGACTTTCGATTCAATTGTTCAATCAATGATTGATTCTGTGCAGTGGCATTAACACATGCGGGCTTTACTGAATCGAAAATTCGTGTATCTTTCTGTTTTAAGTTATCAACTTTGGAAAAAATCTTGGAAACTCGATTATCTAGATCAAGTTTAAAATTCTCAGCGGCCTCAAGTACGTTCACACAGTTAAGCTCCTTAGATTTCTCTATGTCTATCGGCAAAGATTTAGCAACTTTGTCACTTGGCTGACGCTGTTTTGATTGTAAATTCAATCGAAAATTCTTTTCAAAGTTTGCATCATCGATATTAACACCTTCGAATGACGTTTCAAAGATTACTTGAATAAATTGTTGCTTGCATTCAAGTGAAATATAATGTGTTTGAATCTCATCAAAACGTTTTGAAAGCGAAGAATATGAATCTTGAAGCTTTAAAAATTCATCGTCAGATTCGTGACAAATACTATCTACCACATTATCCACAGATTCAACATTATGCACAATAGATTCATTATCAACACTTTTATTCACACAGACGGAAACAATATCATGAGACATCACTTCCTTCAGAAGCTGATCATTTTGGCGAGAAACCCGTTCTATTTCAAGTAAACTGTTTTCATAAGCATCATCCATTTCATTGAAAACACGTTTAACTTCTTCTATTTCCAAATGCAAATCTAGATCAAGATTACTAAGACAAGCTTTAACATTCTTTACAAACGGAACAATTTCGTCTCGGAACGCAACTCTAGTGTGCTCAAAGTTCCATTCACCTTCCGTTATGACCGTGGCCGTCGTACGTTCCAAAATGACCTTATCAAAATCGGCTAAGTGTTGGTGTACCGCGTTTAAGTTAACGGACGCCTTGCTTACCGGTGGAAGTAACTTCGTTAAATCAGTTTTGACAAGTGTAGGAGACGTACTAGGAGGGTTTTCATTTGAAAAACTTGGGGGCACAAGAACTGTTAGTTCAACTAATTCCTTTTGTAAGCGAATACGTGTCTTTTTAGAAAGTTGATCTTTATTATGCTTATCATAAACAATCGTATGGAATTTTGAAAACATTTTAGAATGAGTTTCTTCCGTAAGTGATTGTGTCTCCTCAGAACTACGAACATAAGGTGCTTCTTTCGATTTGCCAATTATGGCCATATGATAAAGACCGGGAATATATTCCTGAGCTTGTTTTGCATAACCGGGATTAGGTGGTAAATTTTGAAGACTCTTAAGTTCGAGTTCTTTAAATGATTTAGTTAAAAGATGAATCTTTTCTGTGGAAGCGTATTGTCTTAAAAGCTGTTGTTCCTTGAATTTAAGAAGTTTGGTAGCATTAATTTCTGATTCAACCTTTTTAGACTAGAGATTTTCGAAATCTATTTTAAGTTTCTGAAAATCATTGACAACCGACTCTTTTGCTTTTAATTCATTGGAAAGATTAGCTTTTAATGATTCTATTTCTTTCAAGTGTTCAATCTTTTCAAAACGAAATTGGTCAAATTCAGAACATGTTATTTTCTCTGCTTGAGGGACCATTTCAAAAGTTTTGACCTTTTCTTTATGCAACGCAAGCTCAGCAGTTAGGGTGGAATTGGTATATACGGATTGTCTGAGGGCCATATGCATTTGATCAATTATATGTTTAGGTACCATGACCAAATCATGTTGAGCATAAGATTCCATACCCATCGTAGCATTTGGTTGAGGTTCACTCAAATGTGTATGATTGGGTACCACATCATTTGAGTTACTAGTTCCCGAATGCTGTTCGAGGTTGTCATTTTCATGACCAACTTGATGTGGGTTATCATCATTACCAAGATTGGTTGTGGTTGGTACCTCACTGACGACATCAGAACCGTAGTGAGAGAGATTAGCAACGAGAGCAGCTTGGGCAGAGTGAATGTCATCACAATCCGAATCATATGTGTCAAGATCATCTGCTTGATACGCTGCATTAGAAGTGGAAACGACTGCAATGCCTTCAGTATCTGCTGCCCCTGGGTCTGCAAGAAATGCTAACTCCTCTGAATCTAAAATCTTTCCCTTAGACTAAGCATCGACCAAATACATCTTCTCATGAAACCATGCATCACCCCTTCTCCTTTTCGGCTGAGTGCATTGCCTAGCCATATGACCTTGTCCTCGGAAATTGTAGCAAGTCACAAAATTTTGAGGACCAATGGGGCTTCCATTTCCATTAGCTTGAGAATTCATAGCTTGAGCATTCACAGTCCTTGTAGGAGGTCCATATGAATTTTGCCTTCCCTGAATAGGTTGCACTGTTACTTGACCATCTTGAACAGTAGCTTGTTGTCGAGGATTCGAAGAGGGGCGGAGCTGATTGTTTGTTGGTGGAAATCCTCTAGTTGTAACAACTTTTGACAAGTAGGCAGTGAGATGGTTTAGTACATCAACTGGCGTTTCATTTGGAGTAAAGACCGGTGCTTGGATTGGTGGAAGTTCATTAGAGTAGAAAGCTTGTGCTGGTTGTGCTTCTATTGGAAAATATCCTTGCTGAGGAATATAGCCCATTGGAGAAGTGTTGGCTTGTGATGGTGATGTCTGATATGATGGTTGCTATGGAAAAGATTGTTGTGAACAGTTTGTTGATATGCTTGTTGTGGCATCATTGGTGGTTGATAAGATGGTTGTTGTGGTTGCTGATAGGTGTGTGGTGGTGGCTGCTGCAAGTATGATGGTTGTTGATAAGTATAAGCCATGTTTTGTTGAGAAGAATACATGGCAAGTGGATCATGAACTTCAGGTGTAGACAACCGAGCCTCAATCACATGGCATTTGTGTTGTTGAAGAAAAGCTTAAAGTTGATCCACATTGGTGTTATGCAAGTCCTTAGCCAATTTAACATCCGTCACGTATTTTTTCCATTCTGAAGGAAGAGTGTTCAAATACTTGGTGTTCAATTGAAAGGTAGGAATTTCCATGCCATAGATATTGAGCTCATTCAACAATAGGGTAAATCTCAGATAGTAGTCATTGAGAGTCTCCCCTGGCACATAGACAAACTTATCAAAAGTATCATAAAGCTTACACTCTTGTTCTTGTTTAGTTAACGAGGTGCCTTCCATTAGAACACGAATTCTATCCCATAACTCTTTGGAAACTTTATGTTTGCTGACGAGTTTGTAGACATCTGGAGGAAGGGCTTGGAGAATGATATTTTTAGCTTGTTTATCACACTTGTCTTGTATCTTAGCATCTCCAGTTAGTTCACCCGTTGTGCGAGGACGAGTAACAGCACCTTCCGTCACAATACCATATACCAATGGTCCATTGAGCACCGATGCCCAAATTAGATGTCCATTCTCCTTGTTCAACATATAAAGTTCCATTCTAGAAGCCCATTCCTCATACATAGTCTTCACCAACATTGGTGGACGATTATCCGTACCCGAGAGGATAGACTTATCCGTAAGAGATGTGTTCTCCATTTCGATAAGTTAAGATTTACAAACTTGATCGGTCATTGAAAGAAAGTAAATGTGTTTGTTGTAGTGTGTTAAAACCGAGAAATAATTGTTAAAATCCCCTAAATTATGTTCTCGATAAACCAAAAATTCCAAGATGAAATTGCATAAGATTTTGAAAAAAATGTTGGATCGCAACACCTGATCGCAGTGGAGATCGTACTCAGATCATACTCATGGATCGTACTCTATGATCGTATTCAGATCGCACTCCTTGATCGTACTCGGATCGAACTCGGATTGTACTAGTGATCGTACCCAACGATCGTACTCAGATCGTACTGGTGATCGCACTCACTATGATTGCACTCAGATCGTACTAGTGATCGTACTCCCTTATCGCAACAAGTGATCGCAGCGAGTGATCGTACTCCCTTATTGCATTGAGTGATCGCAGTGGTGATCGCAGCGAGTGATCGTACTCCCTTATCGTAGTGAGTGATCGTACTCGTGATCGCAACTAGTGATCGTGACCTTGGATCGCAAGTAAAAAACCCTAGGGTTTATGCAATCACAACAATCAGATCGTACTATGGATACCAACTTACCAGTTTTCTCGGACAGTACAATAACACAACCAATTCGAGATTCTAAGCCTAAAAATGAATCAAACACCCAAAAATTTTATGTTTTTAACCTAAATAACAATACCAAATCACTATAACAAGTAACTAGATGAAGTATATCAAGATTAACTCATAAAAACATAAACAAAATTTGGTTCGTGTGATTTTGGATCAAAAATAGCGAGAGAATCAAGAACACAAACACAAAAACCAAACAATCATCCCATGGCTCTTGATACCATTTGTAGGATATGTAAATCTAGCTTATGTTTTAGAGAGAGAAAGAGATAGAAACTTGGTAGAATCAAACACACTTCTAGAGAGAGAAATGAAAGAACTATGTGTAAAATTATGATGAATCCACCACCCTCTCCATCAAAGGAGAGGGTTTATATACCAAGCCCATAAGATGGGCTTGGGCTTGCATTTGGGCCACCCATACATAACATGGACTAGGCCTTTCCTTGTTTACTTAATGTAAGATATCTAGACTATGAGCTACAACTTAATATATTATCGAAGTGACCGAATCTTCCTAAATACGTAAAAACGTATTTCCAACATCTTTGTATATGGAAGGCCAATAGTAACCCGAATCAAATACTTTCTTGGCGGTATAGTGGGCCCAAAATGTCCACCTGTAGGTCCCTTATGACAAGCTTCTAAAATCTTAAATGCCTCGGGCCCATCTACACACCGTCTAATGATTTGGTTCGCACATTGCCTAAAGAGGTAAGGGTCATCCCAAAAGTAATACTTCACTTCCTTAAGAAATTTCTTCTTTTGTTGGGAAGTGAGACCCTCTATTAGCACATCCCCCACAAGATAGTTTGCAATATCCGAAAACCAAGGGGTGGCATCCTCTTGAGAAGATATAGACATGAGCTCCTCTAATGGAAAGGATTCATTGATTTCCTTATGAGGCAAATCTCCTTGAAAAGGATGCTCAAGTCTAATCAAGTGATCCGCCGCTAAATTCTCGGCTCCCTTCTTATCACGAATCTCTATCTTAAACTCTTGTAGAAATAAAACCCATCTCAAAAGTCTAGGATTAGCATCTTGCTTTGTCATGAGGTACTTAAGAGCGGAATGATACGTATACACTATGGTTTTGGATAGCACAAGATAGGGTCGAAATTTCTCAAAGGCATAGACTATAGCAAGCAACTCTTTTTCCGTGGTGGTATAATGAAGTTGAGCACCCGTCATCGTTTTACTATCATAGTGTATAGGTTGAAAATGTTTATTCACTCTTTATCCTAACACGGCCCCCACGGTATAATCACTAGCGTCACACATAAGCTCAAAAGGCAATTCCCAATTTAGAGAAACTAAAACGAGAGCCTTAGTCAACGTTTCCTTAAGTATCTCAAAAGATTCCAAACACTCTTGGTTGAAAATGAAAGGAGGCTCTTTTTCCAAGAGGTGGGTCATCGGTCTTGCTATCTTAGAGAAATCTTGTATGAAACGTCTATAGAACCCCGCATGACCCAAAAAACTCCTAACTCTTTTCACCGTGGTAGGTGGGGGAAGCTTAGTACTAACATCTATCTTAGCACGATCCACTTCTAGACCTTTGTTGGATATCTTATGTCCTAAGACTATCCCCTCTTTAACCATGAAATATAACTTCTACCAATTAAGAACAAGACTTGTTTCTTCACACCTCTTTAGCATACGTTCTAAATGGGAGAGACAAGAAGTGAATGAATCTCCAAAAACCGAGAAATCATCTATGAAAACTTCCATAGTTTGCTTAATCATGTCATGGAAATTTACCATCATACACCTTTGAAATGTCCCCGGTGCATCACACAAGCCAAAAGGCATTCTCTTGTAAGCAAATGTACCGTAGAGACAAGTGAATGTGGTATTTTCTTGATCCTTAGGGTCAATGGGTATTTGAAAATAACCCGAGAATCCATCTAGAAAACAGTAGTACTCATTTCCCGCCAGGCGTTCAAGAATTTGATCCATAAAAGGCAATGGGAAATGATCTTTCCTAGTAGCATCATTGAGCTTCCTATAATCAATACAAACTCTCCAACCCGTAACAAGTCTAGTAGGAATAAGCTCATTGTTCTCATTGGGCACTACGGTGATTCCACCCTTCTTAGGAACACAATGTACCGGGCTAACCCATGGAGAGTTGGAAATGGGGTAAATCATGCCCGCATCAAGGAGTTTGATAACTTCCTTCTTAATGACCTCATAGATTTTAGGGTTAACCCTTCTTTGGCTTTGAATTGCGAGTTTGTAATCATCCTCCATAAGGATTTTGTGTGTACAAAAATTTGGATCAATTCCCCTTATGTCGGATATTTTCCATGCTATGGCTTGCTTATGTTTCTTAAGGACTTCTATGAGTTTTTCTTTCTCATCCTCTTTCAAATATTTAGCAATGATCACGGGTAATTGGTCTTTCCCCTCTAAGAAAGCATATAGGTGGGATGGAAGGTCCTTAAGTTCAAGGGTAGGTGGACTCTCTATAGAAGGTTTCACTATGGATGGATCATCATTGGTAACTTCTTGTGGGATAGGTGAAGGAATGGGATCCTCATTGAGCAACTTTTGGATAGTGAGAATGTCTTTTTCCCAATTAATGGGAGAACCATCATTACCAAGGAAATTGGACTCAAATTCCTCCAAGAGGAAATCACTCTCTCCAAAAGGTGTTAAGGAGGGAGCAATTGAGGCAACGGCCTCTACATGAGGCATATCTTCACTATTATTCTTAAAAGCGTCATGGAAATTCTCATCACATACCTCATCACGTACATCAACTATGTTAATGGTTTCACAAGATTGAGACTTCTTAGTCACTTTTCCTAACTTAAACACCACTTTCTCATCCTCTACTCTCATGATTATTTCTCCCTCCGCCACGTCTATAAAAGTACGACCCGTCCTCAAAAATGGTCTACCAACAATTAGAGGAACTCTCGGGTAGCAAATTTTGGCATATAAGCAAGAGCTTCCACAAAGGAGATATTTATGTTAAGTTGCTTGAAAATCCTCAAAAAGTTTGAGACTTGTATATCATCCTTGTTTTTCAATTTGTCCTTTCTCAATCTTGAAGGGTAAGGAAGGTTTGGTTTAGGTGTAGGTGGAGTAGATGTTGAAGTGGAAGATTTTTCCTTGTTAGTTTCGTCATTGGGAGTTGTGGAAGGTAAAGGAGAAGTGGGTATAGGTTGAGAAGGTGTTGGTGATGAAATAGTAGAGCTTGGAGGTGGTGAAGAAAATGTAGAAGGCTTATCACAAGTTGGAACCAAAGTAGGCTTAGTAATAGAAGGTGTAGGAGGTGAAGGATCATTAGTCGTTTTTCCACTTCTTGTTGTAATAGCATTGACATTGGGCCTCGGGTTTGTTTGTGTGTTAGAAGGTAAAGCCCCTTGTTGTCTTTGATTAAATGCCATCAAAAGCCTCTTAGTTTGCTCCTCCATTATAAGTTACATTTGCTCATTCATTCTTTTCTCACTTTCATGAATTCTCCTCTCAACATAATCATGATTATCATATGGCACATATCCTTGATTTTGAACTTGAGGGTATCCTTGATTTGGGAAGGGTAGTGGTGGTGGGTGAAATACTTGATTGGGTGGATGAAAGTTATTTCCTTGATTTTGAAAGGTGTTAGGTGCTTTATAGTTGTTCCCTTGGTATTGTGGTCTTGGCCCTTGGTTCCTTTGTAACAATTGAGGGGGATTGGGTTGAGTAATGGTGGGTGGATGGGGTGGGAATCCCGATGGAGAAAGGTAGTTTTGAGACTTGTAAGAAAGATTGTTTGGATTGATATTGGGTTTGAAATGTTCTCGATGTTCTTCTTGGTAAGCATAACACTCCCCTTGATAACCTTGAACTTTGTCACATTGTTGATAGGAATGGGGACCTCCACAAGTCTCACATGAAAGAGTAATAGCATGCACATCATTGGTAGAATTGTTCAATGAAAGGCCCTTAATGGTTTGGATTAGTTCTTGATTTGCCTTAAGATTCATCTATTGATTCCTATCCATTCTTTGAAGTATCTCTTAGTGACTCTTGAGGAATTGGTTATCACAAGGTGTTTGAGAACTATTTTTCACAACATGAACCCTTTCTTCAAATTGTGTGTTAGTTTGCACCATTGATTTGGTCTCAATAATGTCCCAAGCTTCTTGAATGGATTTAGCAAGAATATTTCCACCCGCGGAAGAATTGATTGAATCTTGGTGGTGTGGTCTTAATCCATCATAGAAAGTATTGATTTGGTGAACCTCATCGAATCCATGATTTTGGCATTTTCTCAATAACTCCTTGAACTCCTCCCACACATCGCTAAAGGTTTGACTATGTTTTTATTGAAAGCCTATAATTAAGTTTCTCAAAGCCGTGGTCTTAGATGGGGGGAAAGAACTTGTTCAAAAACTTCTTAGTGAAACCATCCCATGTAGTAATGCTCTCAGGTGGTTGTGTATCTAACCAATGCTTGGCATGACCCTCTAGTGAAAATTGTACCAATATCAACTTAATGGCATCATGGGGAACTCCATTGTACTTAATGGTGTTGCAAAGAGAAAGAAACTTCTTAAGGTGATCATGTGGATTATCATTCTTATTCCCAAAAAATGGTGTGTTTGAAACCAAGTTAATCATAGATGTCTTTAGCTCAAAGGTGTTTGCGGGAAAATCGGGTATCTTGATAGCATCGGCCTATCCTTGCACATTTGATTGCAAGTGCTCCATCAAAGGTCGAGTGTCAACGCCGGCCATGGCTTCTTGTTATGTGTGGATCAAAGCACGATTCTCGGGATCGGCTTGATGGACGGTGGTGTTTTTACTCTTTCTCTTTTTCTTCCTTTTGGGAGGAAGGGGTTGTACACCAAATGGTATTTGTGCATGCCCGCGAGTGAGCATGCAACTCAATACAAGGAGTGAGAGAGAAGCTCTCGTTCGACTTTGAAGAAGAAGGGATTATCCTCTTCGAGATTTAATATGAAATATCCACAAGAAAGTATAATATACGTATGTACTACTTGGGTGCAAGACCCTCAATCAAGCCTTCCTTCTTAGAATACACACTAGTGAACGGGGGTTAGGTGGCGCGAAGCACTTAAGTACCTATTAACCCTTAGATGGCATTTTATAGCACATCGCCTTTCTACTCACTTTGTAGTTTGTATTCTTCGAATTATTTCCTATTGGAAGTATTTATCTATTCTTGCTTAATTAAATTTGATCGATACACGTGTCAAGGACCGGAACGCTCCCTAACATGGTGTATTGCAAAAGCAATACTTATGGAGATATGTGTATTGGTTGTTCGTATATGTATACGTATCTACATATAATAATATAGAGAAAATATTTTTGTATTTATTGGTTTTTTTAAAGAAAATACTATATGTACGTAAAAACTGAGGAACTCCAATAATATATATTTTTGGTTGCAATCTCTTAGGAAAAAGATTGCTTTTTGAATTTTTTTATTTTATTGGTCAATTCTTTAGGAAAAGAATTGTTTTTGTTATTTTTTAGTTTTTACTTTTTTATATTTTTGATTTTTTTATGTTTTTGATTTATGATACGTAAAAATAACGTACACGGGGTGAACGGATCCCAAAAGCCAATGAAAACCGTCAATCAATAGTCTCTCGTAAAGTCAAAGAACTGGCAGCGACACCATTTCAAATTGAGTATATTGAAGTTCGTTTTCTCTCGATTCTTGACCAATTAAAAGTCCTAAAAATCTCAAGTTTATAATTGTTCTTGGTTGATAGGGTATTTGGATATTCTATGTATAATTCAAACAACAAGTAAAAACGGTGAAAAATATTAAGCTATATATCCGTAAAACACTTTGCAAATACCAAATATTATTCATAAAAATTCTAAATGTAAAAACATGAAAGTAATGTGCTTGAAATGTAAAGAAATTGAAAGTATAAAGCTTGAATGTAAAGTTCAGAAAGTAAAAGGACTTAAAATGTAAATTCTAACAAATTTATACCTAATTTTAACAAACTAAGAAAACAACCTAACTGAAATTGACAAGTAACTGAAAGTTAAGGGATTAAAATTTAGCAAACCCTAGTTACTTGCAAGTTTAGCAACAAACACAAACAATTACAATCCACAAGGACTAAAATTCAATTAATAAAAACTTATTAACAAAAACAGGCACACACAAAGAATAAGCTCGTATAAGCTCAATTCTGGACCAAATAAGCTCAAACTAGTTTCAAAAGACTTAAAATGGAAAAGTAGCTAGGTATGTAGAAGGAAACAGCTTAAAATCAAGTAAAACTCAATCTAGCTTATTCCAGTAAGCCAACATTAAGCTAACTGAAAATCAAGACATGCACAATCAGATTTTTATGCTCAAACTTGTTAAACAACTTAATAAGAGTATGGAATGTTTTTTCTTTTTGAAAATGATCCACTGAATAAGCTGGAAAATGGAATTAAGCTGAAAAGAGCTTATTTGACCAAGTTTGACCAAAAATGTGAAAAAGCTGAAAAGTTCCAAATCTACTCAAGACATGTTTCTAAACAGGTTTGTGAAGAAAAATAGCTAGATTTATGAAGTAGAATTGGCTATCCAAGAAAACAGTCCACTTCCTTTTAAAGAAACTTGAGTTTGCTAAGGAGCTTATTAATAAGCTGATTTCTAACTAAAATAGAATACTTTAGAATTTCATTGCACAGACTTGTTCTTTAGATGTTTAACTACAACTGGAAACTGGTTTCATGCAATTTAGTTCAGAAATGAAGAAATGACATGGATTTGAAATGAGCTAGTTTTTTGAATGACAAATATCACAGACTTTGACCCAAACTTTTTCTATACCATTTGCCTTTTTGACCTGAACTTTGACTTCAAAACCAAACAAAATTGTTTCCACTGGTTACCATATGAAATCAAGCTAATTTCAACTGATCTAACAAACTTGTTTCACACAAACTATGTAGAACCAAACACTACTTAACAAGATTGATATGAACTTTACAAAGTGATTTTGATAAAGGAGTGAATCAAGCTAATTCTGATATCTAGACATGTCCAAAAAGTAAAATGAGAAGTAATTGACACAAATTCAGACTTGTTAACAGGCTTGAACATAAAATGCACTCAAAAGCTAAAACTGATGAAAAACATAACTCAATTCAATTAATAATAGACTAAAGGCTACAAGATTACTCACAAGCTATCATATGCACAAGATTACACTACAACATATCTAAACACATTATCATAGCAGCACAAATTGTTTACTCTAAGAATTTATCATGCAAACTTCACTTGAGTGGAACTTAAAACAGAATTCTCAAACTTTTTAGCTAGAAGCCTCCACTGATGGAGTAGTGTGGCGCTGAGCCAACTAGAATCTACAAGATCAACACCGATACACCACCATTAACCACATTATCACCTCCAAAAGCCATTTCTGTTCAAAATCACACCAAACTGCTACAAACTGCTACTCAGGAACTAGATAAGACTGATAAGGCTAAATGGATCATAACAAGCTTCCACAATGTATCAAAAACACTTCATTGATCACTTAAGATAAATGAAATCTCAAAACAGTAACAGAATTGCAGGATTGAGTAGTGAAATGGAGATGAGAGAATGAGATGAATATTTTTGTGATTTTATTGATTTATGAAGGAAAAACTGTTACAACTGCTTAACTAATCCTATAACTAACTCTCAAGTGTGTGTCAAACACTTGAGAGAAGTTTACTAACTGAATGAGAAACAGAAATGGGAGAGAAAATCTAAAGTGTGTGTTTTTGCACACTTAGATACTACTGAAAAATGAAAGTATAATATCCTATTTATAGAGGTTGAAGATGATGAGCTAGGGTATCATGACGTGTCTCAACGAATGGTAAGATGCCAGGTGTCAAAATCTAGTAAATTGCTAATTTGTCTCCAAGAACAGGAAAGGGGTTTTCTTCTTCTTTGACTTTCATTTTATCTGACTTATGCAGTTGAATTCGTCATCTCAAACCGAACATTTTTCATGTAGAAAACTTTTTGTGAAATGCATTGTAGCCTGATAACGCTCAAATCCAACATGTATTAATAAGCGTTATCTTCACTATTGGTGTATTGTTTGTGGTAATAAACGGACTTTTATTGCTAATATTGTGCAAAGTTCGGTTATTGTGTTTTGTAGGAAGAAAGGACGAAGAAACGTGAATAAAGGAATAAAAAGCGCGAATTGAAGAAGAAGGAATAAACGAAGCATGGAAGCATAAGATTTCCTGTGAAGAATAAAAGATAATGAAGGAGTTTTGGGAAGTTTATAAGAAATAAAAGAAAGAAGAAGGACTAAAAGGAAAAGTATGGAAAATGGCTCAGTTGCCACCAGCAACACTTAGCTAGCCTACATCAAACCAACCTTCATTTGCCACCAACATCAAAGTAGCATTCAGTTGCCACCAGCATGTTGTTAGTCAAGTCTAGCAAGAGTCACTCATAAACTCCCACCATCAATGAGATGCTTCTCATTTTCCTCCCATTAACATTCCCTGGAGTTTATTTCCTCCTCTCCAAGCATAATCATATATAAACTAGACCTTAGGGTCATTTGTTTTAGTGTGCTTCATCCATTGATCATTCTAACCCTTGACAAAGGTTAGAATCACCAAACTTATATAACCCAAAAGACAGTAAACCCTTGTTAATTCTCAAGGCGAGGACGAATTTCGTGAAGGAGAGATTCGGATGGAGGAACATTGATCAATTGGAGGCTTGGAATTGCTACAAATTTTGTTTTTGTTATTTCTTGTTTTTGGAAGAACTATTGGTAAATTCTTGTACTTGGATTAATCTTCATTATAATTTAAGTGATATTGAATGTTTGAGAAAGTTATGAATTGTGTTGAAATGTGTTTAAATTCCGAGTAGTGTGATATACTTGTGTGATGAACATGAATTCTAAAGGGGAGTTTGGTTTTATGAACAAGAGAATGTAAATTGGTTTTTATGGTTGATAATTCTTGAAACATGTTTTGATAATCAAATGAAATATAGCTTTTTATTGGATTTAGAGGTCGAAAGGATTTCCGGTAAACTATGTTCTAAAAGATTTATGCATGAGTCAATTTGGTTTCTTGGTGATTGACACACACCTTGACGAGTTGGTTAAAGGAATTTGTCAAAAGATTTATCTTGGGTATAGGTCGAAAGAACCCATTCAAACCAAACTTATCTCTTTATGTCTTCTAGCAAATGGTGATTATAATGAATTGGAATAGATGATCATAGGCCGAAAGGGTTTGTCTACACCAATTTGTTAATATGAATTCTATGAAAAATACCATGGAATGGAATTTATATACTTTAGATTTGGGATTCATAGTTGCTAATACATGAAAACTATCTCTCCTACGGATGAAATGGAATTCACACAAGTATTGTTTTTAGTTATGTTTGCCTTTACCATGTTAATTCTTGCGATAGTAACGGTAGTGACAACCCTATTACCTACACCACCACAACATTTTGATTATGCACAAATCCCATGGGACGACCTAGACTTACCCGACTTTGGTACAATAGAACAAGTATACTTGCTCGTATGCGTAGTTAAGGAATTAATAAGTCTTGTTTGTAAATTTAAAACTAGGAGTGCAAGACGCGCATCAAGTTTTTGGCGCTGTTGCCGGGGATTTGTTTACTTTTCATGTTATAATCATTATAAATTAGTAGTGGTGTTAGAAATTTAGTTTTTAGTTCTAATAAAAATTGAATGATAATAGGTTTAGGATCTCATAGTTTAAATAAAATGCTTGAATAAAATGTGTTTTATGTTATTTTATGTTTGCACTAGAAATTTCATAAGAACATTCATACACATAAAATTACAAAAAGAGAATAAAAGCGATTTAGATAGTGTTTGGATTAAGCTTTATTTTCTTTAGGTTAAAAGTTTTATGATTGTAGTTTGTTTGATTTTGTTCCTCTAATAAAAAGCTTCAAAAAGATGTTTTTTAAAAATTTAGAAAATTGTTTTGAAAAAGAAATGGTAAATCAAAAAAAAAAAGTTTTTTTCTGCACTGGAGCAGTTGCCGCCGGCAAGACATGGCTGCCGGCCGGCAACTGACCCACTGTTTCACCCATGCCACCGGCACCATATGGTTGTCGGCCGGCAAAAGACATACTGTTTCACCTTGCCGCCGGCAACACACCCATGCCGACCGGCAAGGTTGTCAGACCAAATTTTTTATTTATGTATTTATTTTGTTTGTTTAATTGTATTATTAGTTTTAGGAATTTGGGTGAATGCTTATTTGTATTATTTTTGTTTTCTTTAACTAACGCTAACCCTAATGTTTGTTAACTTTGTCTTGTTAGTTTTATTCTGAAAAAAAATATGAACACACTTAGCGAAATTTCCGAGTTCTTGAATGGATTAGACGGAGAACTAAGTGACGAGTGTAACTCAAACGTCACTCATGTGGAAAAGACCCAAGAAGAAAAGGATTTGTGGGAAGTATTGCCTCACAAAAGCGTAGTAATCCGAGAAGAAGGTTTTGAAAAAGCGGTATATAAAAGGGCCGAATATCGTTCGTATACTAAACCATTGATGCAATTTTCCATTCCATGCAAAGTTGAAGAGCAAAAAGCTTGGGATGCAGAATTGAATCTAACCTACCCGACAAATTACATGACGGAATAAATGTTGGGTAAGTTAGGATTCATGATCGTTAGTTACATCGAGTACGGGAGACGGGTAGTACGAAATGTGCGGGTTAATATCCATGGTTACATGTTCTTGACAGAATTTTTTATCATAGACCACGCCAATATAGGCGAACCATCGATGGTCTTCGGTTGCAAGTTTTTGTGGGAAACAAGATGTGTAGTGGACTTCGAGCAAGGCACATTGACGGTCAACTTGACCACGCTCAAAGGCGAAAAAGATGATTACATTGAGTTCTTGGTCGAGGATGGACCTAAAGCTGAAGATGAAAGTGAAGTGGTGATGATGGGAAAGGTGAAAAGAAACAAAAACATGGAGGCTAGCAAGTTGACTCCAAATGACTTCATGCCAACACCGGCCGACCTAGAGGAAGGATCTCCTTCCGCCTTTGTACCCAACCCATTGCCCTTAGCTTATCCAATCTCCAATAAACAAAAGGAGAGGATAAGAATTATATTGAACAAAAAAGAGGAAGAACTCAAGGAATCCAAACCAATTTTGGAAGTCTTGGGAAATTATGTGAGTTACCATAAAAAGCTCGATGAGATAGAGATAGGAAAAGCTCGTCTAATAGAAAAAGAATTCAATGAACATCTTAAGGAGAGAATCATTGAACACGATTTGCCCAAGAAGATGCAAGACCCCCGGAACTTCGTCATCCCAATTCTCATTAATGGAACCACATCTTTCGATGCATTAGCCGACTCGGGGGCTAGTTTGAGTATCATGCCATATTCAATCTACCAAGACCTTGGCTTGACCAACCCGGAGCCATACTTTTCAAACCTAACCATGGTGGATAATACACAAACCAAACCTATGGGTATGGTAAGGAACGTCCGAGTACAAATTGGGTTCCAAGCATATGTCATGGATTTTCTAATTATGGACATTCCGGAAGACAAAGACCTACCCTTATTGTTGGGAAGGCCTTTTCTGAAAACGTATGGGGAAATTATTGACTTAGGACGAGGGACGATTGTAATTAATGACGGGATTTCCGTTCACACCTATGCACCAAGACCGAGGGCGAAGCCTTGGTATTTGGACTTCGAGAGCGAGATGGAAGACGAGTGGTTGAGTTGTTTTGAAGTTGGAAGAGATGCCGATGGGTTTCCTTTGTATGGACCTTTGGGGGCACCATACCTTAATTGTGATGATCCTATGGAAAAGGATTTAGCTATTGAAGCCTACTTCAATCCTTTCAAGAACATCCTAGTTTTCAAGAAGATGACATATTTCTTGGGATCGCTACCGGTGCAATTAAAGAACCACGATTGGGGTCCGGATGGGGATAGTAAGTATGCAAGACTAGAAGGAGACAAGTTTTGGCATGCAAAGACCAAAATTACTACACCGTGTGGAAACATGTACACACGATCATTTAAGACGAAGCCTACCAAAAGAAAACTCTCAAAGAAGTTGAAGCCCGATGACATATTGGACATGAAACACTTCATGGATTAGAGAAGCAAGGGAATACAAAATAAAAGCATTCAAGACAAAGGCTTGATTTTTCTTTTAATTTTCAGTTTTTACCTTAAAAACTATGTTGGTTATTTTTTTAATGACTTGGTAACTTAGACACTTTTGGTTCCTGGTAATTTTGATTTGTTTAGTTATTTTGTTTTATTTACTCAATTTACTTTTTGGAATTTTAGATATATTGTGAAATTTTTGAAAAGTCGTTGACGGAATAACAATCGTTAAAAGAAAATATGGGAACTTAGGAAGATATAAACCCATAAGGAAGAGTTGGGTTAGTTTTTCCCAAACACCCCACACACGCATAAAAAATGCATGAGAAAGAAAGAGAGAAGAAGAAAAGATTTTTTTTTTGAGTTCTTGTGTTTTCTTGAAGGAATTAAGATGGCACCCAACAAGGTAATTAAATCCAACAACCATCTTTTGATTTTGATTTTCTTTGTTTCATGAATCTTGTTATGATGGATTGAATTGATTAAGCATGAATCATAGAAAATAGATTAAGATGTAGTATGAATTTAAGGAATTGAGCCATTGATAGTGTGAGGGTAGATTAATTTTGATTAGATGATGATGAACTCAAGTGGGTTTTCACCAAATTAGTTGTAAGATTGATTAGTTAGTTTAGAATGATGAACATATTGATGTTATAGGTGTAATGTTATTAGTTTTGATTTGTTTAGAAAAATAATTTCCGGAAATGGATGATGTTCATAATGTTTTGATCCATTTCTGGGATAATGAAAACCATACAAAGTGTTAATGGAGAAAAAAAAACTTTATTTTATTTTATTTTATTTTATTTTATTTTGTTTTCAAGGGATTATGATTGTAGAATGATAACTTGGGTTGATTTTTATTTTTAGACATTTTCGTGATTTTTTTTATTTTGTTTGGAAGAAAAATTTCTTTTGTTAGTGCAGTATTTGCAGGAATTGACATATGAATTCAAAATTGGTGGAAATATATGGAGTTTTCTATACACTCATGATGCAATAAAACCACATGGAGTTCATGGTTCATATTTCGGTAGTATCATTTGACCTTATTTTTCCAATTTTTAGATACTTTTAAGTAAGTTTATTACCATTGAGGATAATGTGAAACTTAAGTGGAGGGGTGGTCAAAAATGGTCTATTTTGTCAAATTTAATTACTTTTCAAAAGAAACGTAAAAAAATATAGTTAAATTTTAAAATTTTATTTTGGTAGTGTATTAATCCGCAGTGAGATCACAATTTGTGTGATTATGGAAAGTATAGATGATAAAATGCAAAATACTTTAAAAAGTTGTTACTAATCACCTATTTTATAAAAATGATTTTTGATGATCAAGTTGGTCACACTTTGAATTCGCATGAGTTATTTCAACAAAAAAAGGATTAGCTACTCTATTTTGTATTTTTTGTAGCGTATGTTCATCCAAAGTGTGAGGGGATTGCGGAAAAGAAGCAAATAGCCAATGAGCTATAAGCTAAATTATAAATAGCCAATGAGCTATGAATTATGAAGACGAAGGGAGAAGAAATAAATGGTAGTATCGATTGGCCATTGTGTCAAGACGTGGTACTTGAAAAGAAAAAAAAATAAATAATAATAATAAAATTTGTTTTGGAGAAAGACGAGGATGGTATGATGAGAGAGATGGAAGTGATCATTTGGTGGTTAGTATTTTTGCTTTTATCAAAATTGATAAAGTCATTTTTATAAAATTGTCGGGTGATCACGGCCCATCGGATTAAGATATGTCTATTATTTCTTGAGTCTTTTAGCATTCTATAGGTTTAGAGAGTAGAAAACAAGTTTAAGTTTAGATTTTGAGTTTGTGATTTTACTTTACTTGCTCGAGGGCGAGCAATACTTAAGTGTGAGGGGATTTGATAACGCTCAAATCCAACATGTATTAATAAGCGTTATCTTTACTATTGGTGTATTATTTGTGGTAATAAACGGACTTTTATTGCTAATATTGTGCAAAGTTCGGTTATTGTGTTTTGTAGGAAGAAAGGACAAAGAAACGTGAATAAAGGAATAAAAAGCGCGAATTGAAGAAGAAGGAATAAACGAAGCATGGAAGCGTAAGAGTTCGTGTGAAGAATAAAAGATAATGAAGGAGTTTTGGGAAGTTTAGAAGAAAGAAAAGAAAGAAGAAGGCTAGAAGGAAAAGTATGGAAAATGGCTCAGTTGCCACCAGCAACACTTAGATTGCCTCCATCAAACCAACCTTCATTTGCCACCAACATCAAAGTAGCATTCAGTTACCACCGGCAAGCAAGTCTGTGCCACCGGCAAATCCACCATCAGTTGCCACCAGCATGTTGTTAGTCAAGTCTAGCAAGAGTCACTCATAAACTCCCACCATCATTGAGAGGCTTCTCATTTTCCTCCCATTAACATTCCCTGGAGTTTATTTCCTCCTCTCCAAGCATAATCATGTATAAATTAAACCTTAGGGTCATTTGTTTTAGTGCGCTTCATCTATTGATCATTCTAACCCTTGACAAAGGTTAGAATCACCAAACTTATATAACCCAAAAGACAATAAACCTTTGTTAATTCTCAAATGGGAGGACAAATTTTGTGAAGGAGAAATTCGGGTGGAGGAACATTGATCAATTGGAGGCTTGGAATTGCTACAAATTCTGTTTTTGTTATTTCTTGTTTTTGGAAGAACTATTGGTAAATTCTTGTACTTGGATTAATCTTCATTACAATTTAAGTGCTATTGAATGTTTGAGAAAGTTATGAATTGTGTTGAAATGTGTTTAAATTCCGAGTAGTGTGATATACTTGTGTGATGAACATGAATTCTAAAGGAGAGTTTGGTTTTATGAACAAGAGAATGTAAATGGGTTTTTATGGTTGATAATTCTTTAAACATGTTTTGATAATCAAATGAAATATAGCTTTTTCTTGGATTTAGAGGTCGAAAGGATTTCCGGTAAACTATGTTCCAAAAGATTTATGCATGAGTCAATTTGGTTTCTTGGTGATTGACACTCACCTTGACGAGTTGGTTAAAGGAATTTGTCAAAATATTTATCTTGGGTATAGGTCGAAAGAACCCATTCAAACCAAACTTATCTCTTTATGTTTTCTAGCAAATGGTGATTATAATGAATTGGAGTAGATGATCATAGGCCGAAAGGGTTTGCCTACACCAATTTGTTAATATGAATTCTATGAAAAATACCATGGAATCGAATTTATATACTTTAGATTTGTGATTCATAGTTGCTAATGCATGCAAATTATCTCTCCTACGGATGAAATTGAATTCACACAAGTATTGTTTTTAGTTATTTTTACCTTTACCATGTTAATTCTTGCGGTAGTAACGGTAGTGACAACCATATTACCTACACCACCACAACATTTTGATTATGCGCAAATCCCATGGGACGACCTAGACTTACCCGACTTTGCTACAATAGAACGAGTATACTTGCTCGTATGTGTAGTTAAGGAATTAATAAGTCTTGTTTATAAATTTAAAATTTGGAGTGCAAGACGCGCATCATAGCGAAATCCACGTTCTGGGCTAGTTCGTTGTTGAAGATGATACGTATCTTGTTTTCATTCGTTCTTGGCCCTTCACACGGATCATTATCCTAATTGGATAAAATATATTTGGATGTTGAGTTCTGATTGGCCAAAAGAAAATAAGTGGGGAGCACTATGTAAGATTCGGTTTAATAAATGAGGGGATGAGTTGGCAGTGTAGCTGGCGATCCATAACTCATTTTTCTTGCATTTTGATTGGTTAAGAGCATGTGACACGAATTGAGTACAAATTTGATGCATTTTTGACAAATTCAGTCCCTCATCTTGGCAGATTATCAAAATGAGCTCTTATCTTCATTCCAATGGCAATTTTAGTCCTTTGACTTGCATTCTTGTTCATTTGACTCCCTTGAATTGGTTGACTTGAAGTTTGACCAAGTTTGACTTTAATCTTAACTTTCCAAAGTTTGCATTTAAGTCCCTCAACTTTTGAGTATTGTCAAGTAATAAGTGTGAAAACACTTATCCTTTTACCACTTATTTCCAATAATTACAAGACCAAAACGTGTGATTTATGTCGTAAAAGTCGGAATTATGCGTGGTTTGTGTTTTTATTGTGTTTTAGGACCAAAATATGAAAAAGGAAGAAAACACGGGCTTTCACGGGCTTTTATCAAAGAAAACGGGAAAAGACGAAGTCAAAAGATCAAGAGTCCAAAAAGAACGGAAGTCCAAGGCCTATTCTAAAGATTTATCGAAGAAAAAGTCTAAAGACGGAAGTTTAACAAAGTCAAAGAACTTAATAGAAGAAGAAAATTAAAAGACAAGTTCAAATCCCGAGACGACAAAGACAAAGAATTAAAGTCGAGTCGAGAAAACGTGAAGAAAGCAAGAAAGAAGATGCAACACATGCACTCCTTCCACCTTCCCTATAAATACCCTCCTAATAGTCATTAGGAGGGTAGTTAGATAGTTTTAGTTAATTTTCACTTTTTCATTTTCTTTCTAGTTCTAGAGAGAGAAAGTCTTAAACTTTCTCTCACTAAATTTCATCTTTTCTTTTAATCTTCCAAGATTAAACACTTTGTATTGCTTATTTTCATTAATCAAGTTTCATTTTAAGCTTTTAATCCTTAATCTCATTCTACTTTTCTTTGATTTTAGATTGATTTTGGTGCGATTATCATATGATCCGTGTTGTTCTAGTTGATTTCCTGCTTAAAAAGTTAATCTTTTGATCATTTCATAAGTTTTCATTTGAATAAGCTTTGAGACTTTTGTGCTTATTGGCTTATTTTCATGATTAGCTTATTTACGTATACAAAGCTTTCTTTAAAAGTTCATATTTTTGATTGTTTGATTGAAAAGTTGCTTATTTTGAGGTTGATTAAGTTGTGATAAGTGCTTATGTGATTCGGTTCAGTTTTGATTCATCAAGTTTTGGGTATTAGCTTAATCATTTAGCTTATTACCTTAGCTTCCTACGAATCTCACAAAAAATTCCGACCAGCCCACCCCTCTTTCCGATTGAATCCAATCGGAAAAGGGTTTTCATTTTCTGATCTGATCTCTTTTGTGTATTCCGATTGGGGATTTTCTCCATATTCTGATTTAAGCATTTGTGTAGTATTCCGATTGAAGGAATTTGTTGAACATTCCAATAGGCACCATTCCCTGTTATTCCGATTGACTTCATTTTTTCATATTCCGATTGTGTTTGATTATAAGCATTCCGATTGGGCAAATTTATATATTCCGATTTGGTATTTTATCCCACATTCCGACAGCCTGATTTCTCCATACTCCGACCACCAGATCGGAATATATTCCGATCTGGGCTTGTTTTGGCTTATTCCGATTGAGTTGTTTTGGTGTATTCCGACCTTACTTTCTTTTAGTACTTTTTAACTAAGTTCTTATTTTTAGAAAGTTTCCTAGTGTTAGTTTTATTTAGTGAGCTCATTTTGCCTTAAAGTTTACAAGCATTTATTTTTACTCGTCATTTTAATATTAATCTTTATTCTTCCATTTTACTTAACGACACTTTAATTACTTGCTAATAGTTTAAAACAAACAATCAACCAAACCATTCTATTGATTCACCAAAAGACGATTGAGTCGCACTTAAGACCGATTCTCAATTCGAAAAGACTTGGGACTACAAATTTTGATACAAGGTGTAAAAACCAAGTATTATCAAGATAGGTCCTTCATCTTCAAATGACTTGTCATCTTTGATCCTTCTCTTGTCTTTTCATCATAAATGAGCTTGATTTCCTCTTGTTTGCTTGAAAACGTATCCTTGTTACATATTTAAGCACAAACACAAAACATACCACATAATACTGCTTTATAGCACAAAAGTTAGGTATTTTTATTTGTTGATTAATTGATATGAGATTTTACTCATATCAAACCCTCTCCTAAAGATGGAGAGGGTTGTTTGTTCCTCATAATTTACACATAGTTCTTCCATTTCTCTCTCTAAAAGTGCGTGTTTTCAACCCTCTCTCTACATTTTATCTCTCTAGATAATCCAAGGTTTACATAAATCCAAGGTTTAAATAGCTTCTGGGCAGAGCAGCTCCGAACCCGCGCTTCATGAAATGGGACCCATTAACATTTTCTCTTGTCTTTTCCTAAACAACCCTACTTCATCATCATTTACACCACCTACTAGGTCTGAGTAGGATACGTTATTTCAACCATTCTTTGATGATTTTTTTTCCTCCAAATAGTATTGGTGCTCCAACACATGTAGTAATAGCTCCGGTTAACGAAGTTGTCGCTCCAGAAAATGAAGCTCAATCTGATACCTCCACAATTACAATTGTACAAGAGGCACCTTCACTGAGTAATTCGCAAACAACACCTAACTCGGCACCTCAATTTATTTCAAATGACGATGGAGAGGATGACGATGATCACAAATGGGATTTCACTCATATGTAAGAATTTCCATTCTTTGTTGTACCGTTTCTCGAGAATTATAGCTGGTCGTCCACTTTAGAGGAAGCTCCTGCTACGGTTTACTCTAATCTAAAAATGGACTAAGGATTATCCTATGGATACCATTATTGGTGACCCTAATCATCCGATATCCACAAGAAGTCAGCTACAAGAACATGCATTGTTTTGCTATTTTGAGGCCTTTCTCACCGCCATTGAACCTAAGACGTGGCAAGAAGCTTTTACACAATCATGTTGGATAGAAGCTATGCAAGAAGAACTCAATGAATTCCAACGCCTTGATGTATGGGAACTTGTTCCTCCCTAGACAAAGTACAATTACTTTCTTTGAAATAGGGTTACAAGGTGAAACTCGATGAGTTAGGTGAAATACTAAAGAGCAAAGATAGATTGGTAGCTCGTGGGTATTGAAAATTAATGGGTATCGACTTTATGGAATCCTTTGCGCCCGTTGCCAATTTGGAAGCAATTAGACAATTCCTTTCATATGTAGCCCATGTGAATATGATCCTTCTATCAAATGGATGTGAAGACGGCATTTCTTAATGGTGTAATCAAAGTAGAGGTCTATGTTCAATAGCCGCATGGGTTTTTGGATCCTAAATATCCTAATCATGTGTATAAGCTTAAAAAGGATCTTTATGGGTTAAAGCAAGCTCCACCCGCGTGATACGATCTTTAGTCACAATTCCTCATCATGGAAGGCTTCAACAAAGGCAAGGTGGATCCTACGTTGTTCATTCGGAAATAAGGGAACGACATGATTATATTACAAATATATGTTGATGATATTATATTTTCAGCCTCGACCCAAACTTTGTCTGACCAATTTGGGAAACTCATGTCTTTAAAATCTAAGATGTCGATTATGGCAATAATCTCATTTTTCTTAGGACTTCAGATTTCTCAAAGTCCCAGAGGCATCTTTATTAACCAATCCAAATATGCCCTTGAATCGCTTAAAAATATAAATTTGAATCTTGTGATCTCGTGGATACTCCAATGGTGGAGAAATCCAAACTAGATGAAGATCCAACTGGGATTCCTATTGATCCTTCACTTTATCCATGGAATGATCAGTACCCTTCTGTAACTTATAACTAGTAGACCTGGCCTACAGTTTGGTATATGTATGTGTGCACGGTACTAAGCTAGACCTACTAAATTGCACTTAGCTGTTGTTAAAAGGATCTATCGGTATCTCAAAGGAACCGTTAATCAGGGATTATGGTATCTGAAGGATTCCTCTATTGCGCTAATGACATATGTAGATGCGGATCATGCGGGACGCCAAGATATAAGGCGTAGCACAAGTGGAAATTTGAAACTACTAGGAGATCGACTTATCAACTGGGCATCAAAAAGGTAGAAAAGTGATGCAATTTCAAGTACAGAGGCAGAATACATAGCCATGTCAGATTGTTGTGTTCAAATTCATTGGATTAGATCACAACTAACCGACTATGGTCTAGGATTCAACAAAAGTTCGATGAACTTTGACAATCAAAGTGCCATTGCCTTATGCTACAATAATGTCCAACACTCCTAGTCGAAGCACATTGACATTCGCTACCACTTTATCAAAGAGCATGTGGAAAATGGAGTGATCGAGCTTTACTTTTCAAATTAGAGTATTAACTGGAAAATATTTTCACGAAGGCTTGGATGGAGCTCGAATTGAGTTTTTGGCTGACAAGCTAGGAATGAGAACTTTCCCGCCTGAGATTCTAAAGGCACTGGCAGATGAAGCGGAATAATAGTGGTGGTAAACTTATCTTAAGTATCATTGGTGATCATGTATATATTGTTTATGTTTTAACATCAAAAGTAAAATATTAAAATATAAAACCCTATAAATCAAAATTTCAGAAAATACAAAAATATTCTTCTTATTTTTCAAAGGCTTGTCTTTCGGGACGATAATATTTACGGCCTTAGAAATGTCGTTCAATAATGAAACGGTTCCATAAATAGAGTTCGTATGGAAGTTGTATATATGTTTTAGAACATGCCTAAATGGCTTGTTATTATTTCTGATAGTGATCCGCTTTTCACATTTAAGTCAAGTATTTCTTCGAAAAGCTTTGGCTCATCAACGGGAATTATTTTTCTCGGGCATGGTTTACTTAATAACATGTAAGGGGTTGTGTTTACATAATAAGACAATCTAACAAGAATCTATGTACGTATCAATTCATTCCTTTCTTAAAACAAGAGAAATCTTGTTTTTTTATGAAGTTATCCTCCACACAAATCGGTATCTACATACTCGACAAAGCGACTACTCAAACAACGACTACAAATCTTTAGATATAAAACGGGTCAAATATTGATGGGGAGAAATTGTCAAGAATTCAGATTACTCGATGTTGTCGATCCCATTCCGGTGTCAAGAAAAAGATTACCGATTTTTAGAAAGAGGAGATAACTTCAGGCTTGACGTTACCGGGGAAACCAACATTTGCAAACAATAACCACATGATTCTATCATATGATGTTCTCCTCAATCAGGTCTAACCTAGTAAGTGTCTTACAAATGGTGAATATGTTATCAAATATGATCTTTACATGTGCTAATTCCTTTTAATTGAGTATCATGTGTTTGATTACAAATGTGTATCAAAGGTTGAGTATGAAATTTTTCTAAATTTTTTCACAAATGTGTTTAATTCAAATGTTTATCAAAATCACATACTCCACTCCTTAAATTGTGTATCAAGTGTGTTTCACTGATATTTGATTTCATATACGTATTAAGTGTACTATGATTACATTTGGTGTCAATTGAGTATCAGGTATACCGTCATTTATTTGAGGAGGAGCTTGTGATGTTCATGAAGATAATCGGACTTTCATTGTTTCCCAAACACTTTGTTAAAACATCATTACATCAATTGACATCAAAAATATCAATTGGGTTAATATTTGTAACATGGGGGAGAAAATTTGATTTAATATGAGATTAATTCTATCACAACGGTGTTTAATAAAATGGTTTGACTTAACGTGCTGGCTCATCCCAACATATGCGGAATGTTTTCGAATATCGAGGCATATGTTAAGGGGAGAAAAATGGATTTGTATTTCAAAATGGATTACATGGTGACGATTAGTTACCAAAACATACTTAAATCACGACGTTTATGCTGAGAAATGGTTGGTAGGATAGGTATAAGTTCAATGATTATTCTAGAACCGGAAGAATCTTCCCAAGGACATTACATAGCTAGAAATAGTATTCCTTAGGAAAGATGGAGAAAGATTATGAATGTAGATGAATGCCGATCAAGTACTTAAGTGAGCACTGGAACAATCACAATAAGGTGCTAGTTATGATGTATTGGTAAGCATTGAAGGGGTTGAAGTATGAAAAAAGAATTGTAAAGATTAAGGGTGTAAAGAAAGAAGCCCTTATTACAACCTAGGCCGAAACCGGGTGAATACATATGCTATCAGGATCATTTTTAATGATTATCTGAAGATAGACATTATGGACCGAGTGATGCAATGCACAACCCATCCCAGCTAATTCAGATATCTCTCAAAATATATTTGTTTTAATCACACCGAGATCAACACGTTATCTATCGATTTATTCACTCCAAATAAGTTGGTATTGAAAAGGTGGCACTCCTCTCCAGCTTCCGATCACTAAAAATCCAAAATGCACGACCGAGTATAGAGCCATTTGAGATCATCATTAATCTCATTAGGACACTATGCCATGATTCCTTGCTTCTTCTTACACTATGAAAAGTAAGAAAGATCTTAAGAGTCCTACGCACAATCTTCATGATCTTTCTTGAACATCCGAGTAATACGAAAGTATTTACAATAAAATATGGAAATCCTTCTTGAGTTAACATCAACAAAGTCATGGTAGGTGACTTGTGTGATTCTTTATGAATCAAACTTGTGATAACTGGAAAGCAACAGTGGTTTAATTCTTAATTGAATTCAAACTCGTTCGAGGCCTCTACGCAATATACTTGTGATCTTGGCAGAACATTCAGAGTGACACTCTTCAGTGTTTACAAGGACGAATGGAAATCCTCCTAGTGTTAACATCAAACAACACTTGGTAGGTAACTTGCAAGATTCTACATGAATCAAGATCGTGACAACTAGAAAGAAACGATACGATTCTTAAATGAATCAAACTTGTTCCAAGAAACTGTATTGACGGCTTCAATCATGCGGATAATTTTATCCAAATGATTCACTCTTTACGTTGGCAGTCAGCTTTGAGACGGTCTAGTAAAGAGAACGGGTTTACCCGCAAAACCCTGTAAATGAGGTTCTCAATTGAAACTACCTGCCACAGGTACGATATTTGATATCGTCCAATGGTCTTCACCGACTGGAGGTAAAATGCTACTGAATTAGAATGAATGTCAAAGCCATTTCATTCGTGTCTACTTAAGTTTCTACATTTGAAGACGGTGGCGTTGCGGTGTCCCAAAAGAAGTCGTCCTCACATGCTTATACTTTCTGTACTAAAGACTTCAGCAAATTATAGAAAGTTCAACATAAACTCTTCTGCTGTATCAAACTCTAAAGTTTTCAAGAATTCATTATGGTATAAGTGTGTGGGACATGAAGTCACGAGGAGGCGAATATCACAAGTGATGAATGCACAAGATCAAGGCAAGAGAAACGTGCTCAAGATTAAAGTCAAAGATCACATCAACATATTCACCAGAAAAAGAAAAAGAAAAGACAGAAGAAGACTACGAGCTCAAGAGAAGCATAATATGCTAGGTTTATGTCATTGTAACTTGGGATGACCCCATTGCACTTGAAGCGACCTCCCTTAATGGGAGATTGTTGGAAATACGTTTTACGTATTTAGAAAGGATCGTTCACTCCAACTATATATTAAGTAGTAGCTCGTAGTCCAACTAAACATTAGTTAGACTTTAGTTAGTTTAACTATCAAGCCCGACCCATATTCATGTATATGGCCGACCCATCTTTCATGTATGCCCATGACCTATAGTCATGGGTATATAAACCCTCTCCTTAGATGGAGAGGGTTAGTTGTTCCTCATAATTTACACATAGTTCTTCCATTTCTATATCTAATTTCTCTCTCTAAAAGTGTGTATGTTCAAACCTCTCTCTCTAGATAATCCAAGGTTTACATAAATCTACAGGTTGCATTAACAATCTCGCCCTTTTTAATTACGACAAACTATAAACTCATTTATGTAAAAACAAAAGTTTTTGAATTATTAACGAGTTTATCCACTACCATTTCTCCCTTTTTTGTATCAAAAAGGTAACAAAAGTATTTTAAGGAGAAAAGAATCGACTTTGCTAAAAGCTCCTCCTTGGTGCTTACTCCCCTTTGCTTGGGCACATAGTGATCGAGCTATAGTGATAAGCTACATACAAGGATTAGTAGAAAGAAAGGAACACCCATGTAGAGGAAATAGTCACAAGTATTTACTAGCTAATTTGATAGGGAAAAAGAAAATAAATCTCAAATTATAATGTAAATAGTTGCTAAGTATGTACAATGAGAAATTTTGACATGATAAATTCAAATGTGTTGGATTGGAGGTAGAAAAGAAACATCCAACAAATTTGAAGATATGATGTCAAATGGTCAAAAGTGTTGAATCTTTATAATCACCCAAAAGAATTCAATTTTTAACCATAATCAACTCTCAACAATGTGTGTGATAACAGAAAAACAAAATAATCTACAACCTCACATAAAAATTATATTTAAAATAAATATGATAAAATATACATATAAATATTCATATATAGAAATATTATAACTTAAAGAAAACAAACGTAAGCATAACAACTATTCTAGTAGAATTAGTCCTCCAAGATTTTCTTAGTTTTTATTTTTGACCCAAAAGATTAGAACACAAAATATGTTTTAATAGGTAGAAGAAGAAGAAGGAATGTCTTCTGGAGACTTGCTCATGGGAACAAATACCAAGGAGGAGGTCGGGTGAGGAGAAATTCAAGAAAATTCAGCTTGTAAAAAAGATGAGCAAGTTCAATTTGTTGAAATCTACAACAAGGGTAAAAGGTTCCATGATGCATTACAAAGTCATAAAAGGGAGGAGTAGCATCATTAGAGGAAGAAGGTGGTGGAGGAGAAAGTGAATGTCGAGAAGAAAAGAGAGGTTACCATCACAATATTTTGTAAGGTTAGGGTAAGAAGAGAGGTCATTTAGTTGACGGGTGTTGAAAGGTTTAGGTGGTGGCGGAAGAGATTCCTTTTCTCTGGTAATTAGATTGATTGAGTAAGACTCACTCCAATCCTCAATATGAGAGAAACTGGAAGTCTTGAAAAGTTTGCGAGAAGAAGGCTCAAAGAGATCCTTGTTCTTATTAACCCAAATAGGTTTGACCAAGATTTTTGGTTTCTTGGCAAGCTTAGAAGAGGAAGCTTGAGGTTTATAGGTTTATGACTAAGAGTTGTCAAGGTTAAGATTAGAAGAGGAAGACATGGTGAGATAAGAAGATAACACCCAATATTTGGGAATTTAATGAAAGTAGAGAAGGCAAAAAATAGAGAGAAAAACAAAATATTACAATGAATGTTTAGATGAAAGAGGAAAACAAAGAATCTTGAAGAAAACTGATCAAAAGAGAGAAAGACCAAAACGAACAAAAATAGGCTTCCTGACTACGGTTCGTGAAATAGGTCAACGACTCATTAAAGATAATGACCCACCGGTTCATTTAAGGAACCATAGACAGAAGCTGCCAAAGTACGATTTTCTAAAATCATGAGAAAAGACAAGAACTTTTTCAAACTTTTAGCAAGTCTTGGATTTCTACCTCTATTAGCATTAGGTTAGGCTAAGGTTGCATAAAGAGCAACATACTCACAAGAGTATCTTGACAAAGAGTGACAAAATTAGATCGATTTAGCTTGTGTAAACGAGAATAAATCAAGTTAAACACTTATGAAAACTTTGTTGTATATGAAACAATTTAAGTATTATACGGAATTAATACTTAAATAAGAACACACAAACAAGACAAATCAAACTTTCACTTTGATTGATTAATTGAACTTGCGTACAATGAAAGTGTGAAAAACATATATTAAACTAAACCTAAAGGCCTCCTTTTATAGATTAAGGAACCTTGTACAAGAGTCTACGTATCAGCTTTTAGGTAAAGATAAACATAATAAATACATTGTCGAACAAATCTTTACTAGAAACATAAAACGTGTAGACTAAGTATCCTATCAGTGCTTGACTTCTTCTTATCAACGCTTGACTTCTTCCTGTCAACGCTTGTCTTGACAGCGCTTGATTTCTTCCTATCAACGTCCAAATTCCTCTTGTCAGCGTCTAAGTGTCATGGCTTCATTTTATTCCCAACAATCCTCCCCTAAACTTGATATCTACTCTAGTAATCAAGTTTCTGAATAAAAACTAAGTATAAGGAGGATTCTTACAAATCTTATTAAGTTGGAAATAATAAACCTAATCAAATCTTTGCCAACATCACTTGTGTAATCCATCTCCAGCTGTGTTGACACCATTTTCTTCAAAACTTCTTTGGACATAGGATATTAAGCATCCACAAGAAGATACTCAGAAAACTTTGTAGTACTCAAATGATACACACCAGCTGCTGAATGTAGACGCCATTGAAGTCCACTGACATCATCAAGATCCTTCCAAACTGGATCTTCTTCATCTGGTGCACACATTCTCTTGAATGTTGACCAAATCTTTATTCCATTAACTGAAGTAGGTGCTTCGGTCTCATACTTGGCCTGCATCAACCTCCAAAGGTCTGCCAAGTCTTCCCTATCCAGGCTTGCAAACAAAGACATGAGACTAGTGAAAGTATGTACCTCTTTCCCGTATCTGACAATCATCCAAAACCCACTTGCATCTTCCTCATAGTGAACTATAGGGTTTCTGGAATCATGAGGTAACACCTCTACCATATGTGAAGCTTCCAAGGGTGATAGCTTAATACTCCTTCTAATAACAGCTTCACTAGGATTCACTCTATCCATTTTTCTGGAAACTCAAGTGGAACTTCCTTCTTCAATGGTGTTGGTGTAACCAAAGCCTGTTGGATCTGCATCTCTTCTACAAGTTCTTCCTTTCTTTCATCTGAAAGAAGCCTGATAGTGTTCTGCTCTTACACACTTTCCCATATAGGATAAGCCTTATATTCCAACTCATCAAAAGACAATCATTGCAACTTCTTAAAAGTCCAACCTGTTTGATGACATCTGAGCAACATGTTGTAGAGCTCCCTTCTATCCTTCTTAGTCTATGAAAGAACTTTGCTAGCTTTTTACTTCAGAAGAACCTTGCAATCCCTTTGAACTCTTAGTAGAATCTCCAAACCCCAAATTTGATCTGATAAGGCCATGTCTGGATTCTCCATTACCTTATTTTCCCATGCAAAGTACATCTGAGCAACTTCAGGCATCTCATAATCCACCTACTTTTTCAACTCTGCAATCTTTTCCTTTGCCAACTCATCACCATATTCAAGTCTCTCTGGTTCTTCAATAATCATTGCACTTGAGTCTGTGGTCTCATCATCACTGCCTTCCTTACTCTCAATAACAGTTTCCTCCATTCTCTCCTCTTTATCAAGTTATGCAGCCAACATGGAATCAAACTTTATTTGGGCTGCATCCTTGGGAACTACTGTTTCTACCATGATCCCTTTACCCTTATCTAATATATCAATGGTTGGTAAAGATGATGATGGTACATGTGTAGAAACATCCTTGATGATAGCTGATGACTGGGATACATAAACCATACCTGCAGGTCTATCAACGTCCAAAACCTGTGCGTCAACGCCTAACTTACTCCTATCAGCGCTTAGCTTGTCAGCATCAAAAACCTGCTTGTCAACGCTTAACTTACTCTTGTCAGCGCTTGGCTTAGAAACCTGTTCCAGCATCTCCATAAATGATATCTTTTGTTGGAGTTTTTAGTGAAACATCAATAACTGGCCTCTCCTTCAATCTGGTCAAAGCTTCAGCCATCTCCACACCAATAGAACCACCTGAGCCTTTGTCACTTAAATTAAATGGCTCAGTAGCAGCTTCCTCCCCTTTGTAAGAATCCTCCCCTGATGAAAGGACTCTTGTCTGCCTTCTCTACTAGACTCAACAGCTTCCAAAACAACAATCCTCTCCCTCAATTGCTTGAGTTCAAGGCCTTGTGTAGAGACAGTATGTACAAGGTCTGCATTTTGCTTTTGCAAGCTAATGCAGACAGCCGTTAATTCCAACAATGTATAGGGTTTCAATCTGCCCTCCTCTAGAATGGGAATTTGACCTCCCAAAGTAGAGTCATGGGGCATGGATGGGTGTGAATGATGTTAGGACTGGCTTGGTCTGCATCTAAGCTAGTACCAATAGTCCTAGCCCCACCCACGTCACCAACCACACTTGTAGTGGTGGTTCTCTCTACAACATGGCTAGGACCACTAGAGGAGAACACTCCAGTAGTCCTTTGGCGTTTTCTATCCTAAAGTCATGGGGTGTAGAAGATGATGTAGATTGCGTTTCAGTTTGGAGGTTAAGGGTGTTTGGGTTTGGTGTAAAAGGGTGTCAGCGTTTGGATTTGGAGTGTCAACGCCAACATTTAATGTGTCAGCGTTGAAGGGTTCTTGGTAAATATCCATTTGCTGGGGTGATGGTGATTGTTCAGGTAATGGGTCTGGTTGTGGTAGAGGGTCTGGTTGAGGTTGTGCTGCTGCAATAACAACAAGCATGGCTTGGGTAAGGGGTAAGTCTCTGTTAGGTGGTGTATTCATCTTTCCAAAAATTGCTTTCTTTTGCACAGGGATCGTATAAAAGTCATTGTGATCCCTAGTACAATAACTTTGTTCATCAAACACCATTTACAAAAATCTTGGGTAAACAAGAGTCATCTTGCTACCCTTGTGATGTCATCAAAAATCATTTTAGAAAATTTATATTTTTGCCCATTAGCAATGCACACAATGGCACTCCCAATAGATATGTTAATTTCATTGTGTGCAATACATTTGGGACTCAAACCTGAAGAATGACATGTATCAAGTACTTCCAAGCTGGGGGAAATTCCGGTTTTAAATATTTGTTTAAAGTTCCCTCTTCAGGGAAAGGATAACCCAAAGCTTGACGTCCTTGTTCTATCTCACCAATGGGTAGGGTGGTTATACAATCTGCATCATTAAGATGCAAAGCCTGGCGAACCAAGGCTTCAGTAACCACCCATGGAAGCCCATGGACTATAGAAGTCAATGTAGTCACATTATTAACTGTTGAGGAAGTGACAGTATTCCAAAACTATTTAATATGAGTGATAGGGATAAGAGGAGCATGAGAAAGTGCATACCTTAAGGGGATGCATTTAAATACTCCATCATCTGAGTATATTGGGGAGACAGAGTATTGTTAGCCTCTAAATATGCAACCAAGTTTTGCTGACTTCTGAACCTCAATTCTAAATCACTTGGTTTAAACTTAGGCGCCATTGATGTAGAAAGCTGTGATATATGTTATGAAAGATGAATGTGTGTGAAAATTTAGTTAGACAAGAATAAGCAGTTACCCTGTTTCAAAAGAATGTGCCAAATATTTAGGAGAGGTAAGCACATGTGATTGGTCAAAAATGAGGCAGTTATTTTTCAAAATATAATGATTAAAATCTTGAAAAGATATAACTTATCTTATGCATTAATAAAAAGTTACCAACTCCTAAAATTACGGCCCAAATTTTCGACAAAAATAACAACTGGGTAGGACTCAATGTTTGTCAACGGTCAAAAATAACCTATCAACGCTCAACGGCTATATTCTTGTCAACGTTGGAATTTGCCATGTCAACGTCAAAATTGGTCCTAACAACGTTTGGAAATAAAACTGTCAGCGTCCAAAAATAAAAATAATAAAAAATAAAAAGGACCTTAATAAAGTAATTTATCCTAGTGAAGATAACCTATTGACTGAAAATTACCATAGGGTGGCAAGCACTGTCCAATCATGCACACTTGCTTAAGAAAGATAGACATAATTGTCCTCAAGTGTCCCTTGCTAACCAAAGTTCTTAACAATGAAGTTATCTTATAAAATCCGTTGTAACTTCCCAGGTAAGCCCAATAAAAATCATACCCAAGTCTCCCAACAGACCACATCCAATTCTAGGTCAAAAAGTCTTGGCAGCGTACAAAGTATATCAACTTTGCATGCTACAGTCCCTCACGATTTAGTAAATTAACTCGTACTCACCAGTGGACACAATCTAGAATTGTGATAAGAGTATTATATGAATACCCAAAAAGTCCTAAAGGTTTCCTAAACCTCCACTTAAAATAAGATATACAAGTTGCTGAATAAAATGCATGAAATAAAAATTTATGTCAAGATAGGAATATAAATAATCCAACCATCATCCATAAACTTGAACATGTTCCAAGTAAGCTCCAAGGATCGATAAGAAACTCTATATCCATTTGTACAATGCTAACAATGCTTGCATAATTAGATCAAAAACCACAAAACTAACATATTACTGTCAACGTCATTTTAACACTTATAAGCGTTAAAATAACCTTTGTCAGCGTTAGATAAATAAAGTGAAAAACCTAAATTTGTACAAAGACCAATAACAATGCATATCCTGTACATACTTTTACAATAAGTCCCAAAAACACAAATTATGTAAGATTAATAATCCCAATACTTGTTACCAAGTATTGAAATCTCCTAGTATCAAAAGGTTTAGTTAATAAATCAGCCACATTTTCTTCTTTGTCAACCATATCTAGTTGTATTAAACCTTTTTTTAAACAATCTCTTATAAAATGATGTCTAATTTCTATGTGTTTTGTTTTAGAATGATGTACAAGATTTTTAATAATGCATAAAGTACTGTTATTGTCTACAAAAATATTGGTATCCATGAAATTATACCCATAATCCAACAGTTGGTTCTGAATCCATAAGACTTGTCCAAAACAAGCAGCTGCAGCTACATATTTTGCTTCAGTTGTAGAGTTGGCCACCACTGTTTGTTTCTTGCATTGCCAAGATATCAACCTACTCCCAAGAAATTGGCATCCACCAGTTGTGGATTTTCTATCAAACTTGTCACCCCCATAATCACTATCTGAATATGCAATAAGCTCTAATGGAGAATCCTTTGGATACCATAATCCCAAGGTGGGATAGCACCTAAGGTACCTAAAAATCCTCTTGACAGCATTAAGATGACACTCTTTGGGAGTCATTTGATGGCGTGCACATGCACACACAGCAAACATAATGTCAGACCTAGAAGCTGTAAGATACATCAATGATCCAATCATTAACATATAAGGCCTGACATCCACCTCTTTTCCATCTTCAACCTTTCCCCAAGGGTGTTCCTTATCCATGGGTGTGCTAGCACGTTTCTCATGTGGAGAAAAGCCAAACTTCTTCAAGATCTCTGCTACATATTTGTCTTGAGAGATGAAGATACCATCTTCTTTTTGCTGAACTTGTAACTCTAGAAAGAAGTTCATCTCTCCCATTGCACTCATCTTGAACTTGTGTGTCATGAGCTTGGAAAAGTCTTCATTCATCTTTGGACTTGAAGAGCCAAAGATGATATCATCCACATAGACCTGAATAAGCAAGAAATCCTTTCCAATCTTCTTGGTAAACAAGGTCTTATCTATGGTGCCCCTCTTGAACCCATTTTCCATCAGATAGGTGGACAATGTGCCATACCATGCTCTTGGGGCTAGAAGAAGTCCATTAATTGCTTTCTTCACTCTATACACCTTGTCTGGATGTTCTGAATCTTCAAAACTAGGAGGCTGCATAACATAAACCTCCTATGTAATTATGCCATAAAGAAAAGCACTCTTCACATCCATTTGATAAACTGTGAAGCCCATGCAGGAGGCATCGGCTAGGAAAATCCTTATTGCTTCAATCCTTGCAACAGGTGCAAAAACCTCTTCATAGTCTATCCCTTCCTCTTGTGTATAGCCTTGAGCAACTAAACGTGCCTTGTTTCTGACCACAATCCCTCTCTCATCCTTTTTGTTTCTAAGAACCCATCTTGTCCCTATAGGTCTGACATATCTGGGACAATCAACTAGCTCCCAAACATCTTGAATATCAAATTGGTGAAGCTCATCTTGCATTGCTTCCACCCAACTTGGTTCTTTGAGAGCATCAAATATCTTCTTGGGTTCCTGTTGTGACAGAAAACAAGCAAACAAACATGCCTGAACAAGAGGGGTATCAACCTTCTTGTGGATATGGCAATAAATCCTCCATGATTCTGATGAGACCTTCTAGTTTGTACAGGAGACATCACATCACCAATAATTAGAGAAGAGGGGTGATTCTTGATAGTAGATGTAAGCACTCCTCCTTCAATAATTGTGTTGTCTTCAATTTCAGTCTCCAAGTTGCCAATATCTTCTTCAAATTCTCTTCCATCATCATCTAAATGAACCTCTTCATGTACTATTGAAGGTTCACCTTGTTCAAAAACATTAGAAGAAAATAAATGGTCAAAAGAGTTGTCAACGCCTGAATTAGTGTTGTCAACGTTTGAGCCATCAACGCCTGAATTTGACCCATCAGCGCGCCAGATTTTCCTTTGTCAGCGCTTGAAGAATCATGCATGTTTTCATCAACAAGTGTTACTTGTGGACCACCGTTTTCCTTTCCAGCAGCAACAACAACATCAAATGCATCTGTCCATATAGGAACAGTAACATACTCAAGTATGGGAGCTAATTTGTCTGCTTGTGATCCTACCTCCTTATCAACCTGTATACCTGAAATTTCGACAACTGGTTCTTCCACAACATTTGAATTTACCTTCACAATGTTTGGATGAGTAACAGGCATATAATTCAAGGTTCTAGATAGAGGTTCCAAGTCAAATAACCAATTTGGTCCACTCTCAGGATCACTAGGTTTACTTTCTAAAAATCTAACATGTACCTTTTCAAGTATACATTTTTCTTTCTTAAGGTAAACCCTATATCCTCTACTCTGCACTGAATAGTCCATAAAATAGCCTTCATCACCTTTAGCACTAAACTTTCCTAAGGCATCACTAGTATCTAATACAACTACACGACAGCCAAAGGGTTTAAGAAAACCAATATTAGGTTTCCTAATCCAAAATAGCTCATAAGGTGTCTTATTGTGGATTTCGTTGATCAATGCCCTATTCTGAACATAACAGGTTGTATTCACAGCCTCAGCCCAAACTACAATGGGAAAGTGAGCATCAGCCAACATTGTCCTAGCTGCTTCTATGAGTGTTCTATTCTTTCTTTCAGCCACCCCATTTTGTTGTGGGGTTCTAGCTATACTAAACTGCCTAGTAATCCCTTTCTTGGCACAAAAGTCATCTAACAGCTTATTTCTAAACTCACCACCATTATCACTTCTAAGTATTTTAACCTCATTCCCAATATTTTTCTCTAGTTGAGTAATAAAGTTAATCAAAACATCATCAGTTTCACTTTTCAAAGCCAAAAAGAAAGTCCAAGTAAATCTAGAAAAATCATCAGTTATGACAAAACAATAAGATTTACCATTTAAGCTTTCTATATTAGTTGGACCAAACAAGTCCATATGCAGCAAGTGAAGTGGTTTAGAACTAGAATGCACAAGTTTAGACTTAAAGGAGACTTTGTGCTGTTTGCCTTTAAGGCATGCAACACAAGAGTGGTCATTGTGGAAAGCCTTTTCAGGCAAACCATCAACTAAACCATGTCTCACAAGTCTATTGATGTTCTTAAAAATTATATGCCCTAATCTTCTGTGCCAAAGATTACTCTCATCAACTGAAGCCTTAACATATAGACATGACAGATTATTATTCATCCTAATTCCATTAAGATTCACATAATAAATGTCCTTATGCCTAGGTGTTCTATAATCAATGAATTTCTCATCAGGTAATTTAAAATCCTTGCTTAACACCAAGCATTCAGTATTAGTGAAAAGAACCTTATTTTTGTTATCACAAACTTGTGATACACTAAACAGATTATAATCAAGTTCTTTTACCAGAAATACGTTCTCAAAACGCAAATTGTTGGTGATAAGAGTGCCTTTGCCAGTAATGGTTCCATATCCTCCTCCAAAGTAAACTTTGTCACCATCCTTAATGGGGGTAAAGTTAGTCAAATAATCTTCCTTCCCTGTCATGTGCCTAGAGCATCCACTATCCTAATAGCCATAAACATTAACCTGCTTTTGAATGCCCTGCACATAAAGAAAAAAAATTAGTTTTCTTCGGGAACCCAAGCCTGAGCAGACTTGGATTCATTTGGTTTTTCAACAAGAACAGACTTAGTCCTTATAACAACCCCTTGTTCACCCCTTTTTGGATTAAACACCCGATTAACCCCAATTGGTTTAGTTATGACCTTTGAAATATAATGAAATCTGTTACAAGTCATAGAAATCCCATCTGAATTAGGGTTTTGGTCTTGTTTGGGTCTCCATGTCAAGCTAGAAGAAGCTTTAGACCCTTTTCCCTTTGGTTGCAAGTATTTGGCATTACTTGGTCTAACAGTGTTGGAAACATTCCTGTCAGCGTTAAAATTGTTCTTGACAACTCTGAAATTACCCTTATCAGCGTCAAACCTAGGGTTTGCTACAGGAACCCATTTTCTGTTAGACCATGTATTAGTCTTCTGAAAAGGCCTTTATCCATAAGTATTAGACCCTTTAGTAAAGAATGGAGCTGGTCTAATGACTTGTGGACTTTGCTGGACAAAAGGTTTGGGTTTGACCATGGTTGACTTTCTATCAGCGTTGACCTTTGAAGCATTGACACACTTATAAGCTAAATGTGAAAAACTCCCACAAGTATAACAGGCTTTTCTAGACATAACTCTAGGTCTAGAGGAAAAGAAACCTGTCCCATTAGGTTTTCAATACATTTCTGCATATTTAATACTAGGTTTTCTATCAACGTTTAAGCCAAGGTCAACAGTCTTTCCAGTAGTAGGGTTGGTCACTTTTATGTGTGGACTCATTTAGACTTTCACTAAGCATGCCACCTTTAACAAAAAAAGTAGGATTGGCTTTCTTCCATTGGTCTAAATATGTCAATTTCCTCTTATATTCCTCTACTAGAGTAAGAACTCTTGGTGGAGGAATAAATTCCTCTTCTTTGAGTTCTGGTATACCAGTCCAAGACAAATCCTTTCTAAGGACACCATAGAAGTTCCCAATAGGTGGTGGAACATCAGCATACTCTTTCATCCCAATCCTAGTCATATCCATAGAATCTCTTTGTTCACTAACACATTTATCTAGGGTTTGAGAAGCTTTATCAAATCTTTGAATTTTAAGCCCTACATTATCTTTGTTTTTAATGGCCTCATCCAAGTCAGCTTGTATAACACCTTTAGATGTCTCCAAGATGTCCCTAACCTAAATACTAGCATTTAGGTCATGATTCAAAACATTGATTTGATCTTTTAGGTCAAGCTCCATTTTCTTATATTCAGCCACAGTCTTTTCAGTTTGAACAAGTACAAGTTGATAGTTAGATAACTTGCATTTTTCCTCAAAAACATCTAAATGTAACTTTAAAATTTCTTTATTAAGTTTTTCAATGTTTAAACGACAACCTTTACTGCAAAATGCATCATCATATACCTCATTGTCTGATGAAGATGAAGAATGTGCCATGAGAGCATAGTGAACATGCTCCTCTTCCTTCTTTTTCTGCGACCAAGGCTTTGTTCTCTTCCACATCTTTGGCCAAAAAGCTCCAGTCCCAGCCAACACCATCAATCTCTTGCATGGCAACCATAGCTTTTGTATCTTCAACCTTGATGATTTGGCTTGAAGGTTTTCCAGCATCAGATCTTCTTGGAGATCTGCACTCTCTCATAAAGTGTCCCATTATATGGCAATTGTAACACTCAACCTTGGATTTATCAAACCCAACAGTGTCTTAGCATTAAAAGTTATCTTCTTCCTGAATCTCATATTCCATCTATTGGCTCTTATGCTTGCAAGTACCATATTCCACTTTATGTCCATCTCCTCCAAATGCTCATCACTAATTTGCTCAAGGTCCTCATATTTAATCACTGAACCATTAGGTAATGTATGCACACACTATATCTAGATCAATACCACCAGGCTTAACTCTTGGTGAGTCAACATTGTATGTGTCAGCGTCTGAATATGTGGCGCTGACAAAGCTTGATCCAATGTTGACACAAGGTGATCTAGTAACGGGGTGCATGTTTGACTCCCTTTGATCAAATTGACCTTCACTATGTGAGAAGAAGGCCACATTTCCATTGGTGGATTTACTTCCTTGATCCAAAAGGATTTCACTCTCTACAATCCTCAGTTTATTGTAGACGTCATCAAAAGTGGAAATTTTGTGAGTATTATTAGCAATCATAGACCTTGGTTCAATCTTCCATGCATCACCAAGACTTTTAAGGAAAGTTGTGATGATATCAGCATCATCATGCACTGTTCCCATAAATTGCAACTTGCTTGTGATGTCAAGAAGTCTGCTTCTCACCCCTCTTAGCTTTTCATTGGGAAGAGCTTTGAACACAACATACTCATGCAAGAGTTGCTTCTTTTTCTCTGAGGCAGTATCATCATTACCACCATAAGTGACTTGAAGGGCTGCCCAAAGATCTTTGGCAGATTCATAGCCTCTATACTTGTGTTGATTGGCTTGTCCTAAAGAAAGATTGAGGATGCTTAGAGTTTTCATGTCATTCCTTCTCTTTGCAATGTCCTCAGTTGAGACAGCTCTCCCATCTCCAGATTGTTCTTTTCGATCAGCTTCACTTGAGCCTGGAGTTGATCTTAAAGTAATAGCAGCTTGAATCTTGGCAGCCTTATCGAATGTGTTTCCATGTTCAATAATTTCCCATATGGTGTGGTCATGGATTTGAAGGTACTCCTCAAAATTGAACTTCCATAACTCAAAGTTGTCTGGGTCTAGCATGGGGATTTTTATGTTATAGCTTGAGGAGGAGGGCAACTCTGGAGTAGACATGTTGTCTTGATTTTAGGGTTTCTTGAAAATTAGGGTTTTTGGCAATTTAGGGTTTTTGTGTTCTTTAGATCAAAGTTTCTCAACAAGCTCTGATACCACATATTGATCCCAAACTTAGATCGATTTAGCTTGTGTAAAGGAGAATAAATCAAGTTAAACACTTATAGAAACTTTGTTGTATATGAAACAATGTAAGTATTATGCGAAATTAATACTTAAACAAGAACACACAAATAAGATAAACCAAACTTTCACTTTGATTGATTAATTGAACTTGCGTACAATGAAAGTGTGAAAAACATATATTAAACTAAACCTAAAGGCTTCCTTTTATAGATTAAGTAACCTTGTACAAGAGTCTACGTATCAGCTATTTTAGGTAAAGATAAACATAAGAAATACATTGTCGAACATATCTTTACTAGAAACATAAAACGTGTAGACTAAGTATCCTATCAGTGCTTGACTTCTTCTTATCAACGCTTGACTTCTTCCTGTCAACGCTTGTCTTCACAGTGCTAGATTTCTTCCTATCAACGTCCAAATTCCTCTTGTCAGCGTCTAAGTGTCCTGGCTTCATTTTATTCCCAACACCAATTTTAGCCAAGTTTAGAGGTAACAATAGATTTAGGTTCAATTTTAAAATTAAATATAAGTTGATTAATATGTAGACAAGAAAGAGATAACACATAGAACTAAATACATTAAACATCTACATTAGGAAAATAAAGATACAAAATATTAAAAACAATTAACTAAATAACTAAGCTAGCTATTCTAATCTTGATTGTTTGATATTCATGGCTTGATATTTAAAAGTTAATTTAAAAATATCATCATCTCATCCCCTAGAAGGATGAATAGGAGGAGGAGCAAAGAAGGACAACAAGCGGTTTTCCAACCTTGCATGGAGTCCATGCATCTCCATCTTAAGAGAATGGATGAGATAGTTGTTGTAAATACAACATGGACAATTTGTACCATGTGCCTCAAGAAAAGCAAATAGGTATGGATCACCCAAGGGATTAGAAAGAGGAACAACCATGATGGGAGTGTTGGGAAGAGGAGGAGGCATGGTGTCCAAAGGTGAAATGGGGTAAAACACAACAAAGTCATCCTCAAAGGGAATGCTTTGAAGTTGTTAAGGGTTCTCATCCAAGAAGAGACTTAAATAGAAGTGTGATGAGACCTCATTCAGTCTTGATTGTAAGAATATGAGATAAAACCATGTGAATAGTTAGTAACATAGGTGGAAGAAGTCTTGTATGGCTCAAGAGGTGGTGAGGATGATCTTGTGGACATCATGGTTGTGAGATATAGGTTTAGAAGAGCTTAAGAATGGTGAAGAGGATAAAGGAGAAGAATGTTTAAAAAGAGAAGGGGTGATCCAAAGTGGTAATGGGATTAAAATGATTTTAGCAAGCAATAAAGCTTGTCAAGCTTAATTTGGAAAAAACTAGATGTTTAGCAAAAGTTTTATTCATGTTTACAAAGATTTAGAAAGAACAGTGTAAAGAAAAGATTATGTACGAAAATACCACCCACGGCTCAATAAATAGGCCCGTGGTTCAATAAAGATATTGTGCCGCCAACTATATAAGGATAGCGGACAATAGAGTTGCAAAATGGTTTTCTAGGTTTTCCAAAAGCCTAGAGTTTTCAATTTTTATAATCAAGCCAAAATAGATTACCAACCAAAATCTAAATAGCTAAGCAACAAGTAAATGCACATAATAATGTAATTTGCAAATCCAAACATATGAATCACACAATTAGTATTAAAATAAAGCAATCCAAACAAGTTGTTCACATAAACATTAAGCAAAAAAAAGAAAATCTAAATCCAAGGAACAATCACAATGAGGTAACCGTGCTGAATCATTTATTCTACTTTTCCTATCCCTCGAACACTTCTGCAATGGACTTGAATTCATCTCTTGTTTCCTTTTGAATTCGAAAGTTTTGAAAGTAGAGAGTCTCAAGATTCATGTCTTGTGGGACCTCAAAAGAATTAGAAGATGAAGAATAAGAATGACGCTCATGAGGAGAGCCATTAATGTAACTATACATTGATGATTCGAAATTGCTTGGGGAACCTATGTCGGTATTAATTTCAACTTTATCATCACAATGAGATAAATTTGTATCATTCACAACATCATGATTTACCTCCCAAAGATCACTTCTCTCATCGCAAATGTCACTCCTAGGATCTTGTAAAAATTCCTTTTGAATGGGAAGCATTACACGATTGACAAAGATGTAGGATGACACTTTGAGATGTGGAATGTCATGATCAACCCTTCTAAGAAGGCTAGTAAGAAGAATCACAAAGGCAAGGTTAGATTTGGATTTGAAGAGAATGAAGCTAATCCTACTAGCAATGAAATACCCAAGATTCTACGCGGTGGAGGTAGTGGCACAATACAACATGTGTGCAAGACATGCGGGTATGTAAGTGTGATCACCACCAAGACACATTACGTTTTCCCTAATAAATTTGGCCCATGGGACCATGAAATAATTAAGTTCGCTAGTTAGAAATTCCCAAGGAGTAAGAACACGAACAATTCCTTGGAACACACCAAGAATTTTATGCTTACGAGGTTTTGAAATGGCTCGAGCGATGAAAGAGGGGGAAGGAATATCGGTGACAAAATTAACATCAATAGGAGCCGATTCCAAGGAGTCAAGACTCCAAGCGTCGGTGAACCGACATTGACCATCATAAGGTATCTCGAGAATTAGACCGAATTCCACAAGGGAGTATATAGTAGTCTTATCCTTAGTGGAAAATCTTATAGATAATCCATTATAGATGCACATGAGAGAAAAGGTACAAAAGAACTCTCAATAAAGGAAGGAAAGATTGGCTCATCAATTTCAAGTAAACAATGAAAGCCAATAGATTTGAACATGAATCGAGTGAGTTCATGCCCATCGAGATTCGAGGAGACAAACCGACCTTCACGAAAGCATCATTTTCCTAGAGAACGAAGGGTGTTTTTAAGGGTTCGGGAATGACACGAATTGGAAAAGATAGGTATGTACTCTCTAGTTTTCTCGTGGTCATTTAGAATTCCCAAATACATTTTGGTACCTATATTAAACAAAGAAAATATGTCCATAAATCACTCTATGATACATAAGAGCTAATAATTTTCAAAATCATAGGAATGTGTTTAATCAAATAAGTGACTTATCAAAGGATGATTCCTTAGCATTTCTATTTTCATAATGTAACAAATTTACCATTTACAAATGCATATGAATTATACGCATCAATTAAATTTGAATATTAGTTTTCAAAAATCGTTTTTAGGTAAGCATTAACAATGCAATTACCAATCCATTCAAGGGTTCATATCAATTTCAAAATTAAACCAAATTGCTTTAGTTAATTTCGGATTTGTTCTATAATTGAGGTTAATTGAATTTCAAGGAATATGAACCTATAGGAATCATAGCAATTAAACTATCGATAACCACATTCCTAATTTGATTCTAATCCATTTTAATTTCAAAACTCCCCAATTATGAAATTAAGAACCCTAGAATGAATTAAATGAAATTGAATGAAGATAGTTACAATTAATTGATGATAGATTAAGGTTTGATGGATAACTTGACTTGGAAGAAATTAATTTGAGTGATTGGGATTTTTGGAAAAGTGTTAATGGTGTTTTGTGTTCTTCCCGTCGAGCACCAGCAGTAAGAGAGAGGAGGGTTTTTTTTTAATAAAGTGTTAAATAATTCAACCCAATTATTTTATGTCTGGTGGACCCGCGGTTCCTTATCGATAACGAACAGTGAGTGGAACTTTGACAATTAATGTACCGCGGACATACTCTATGTAAAACCTATGAAAACAAACAAAAATTTAAACGAATTTTTCCTAGAATACTTAATATATATTTTAAATGTCTTGAAATTCATAAGACCACTTGAACACTAGTTTATAATTCCTTAACGAAGGATTACGAGCGGAATCGAGATAAAAAAAGAACGAAACGAAGACTCGTGAATGAAAGGGGAAAGAGAGAATCAAAGAGGATTAAATCAAGACCAAGTATCAATGCTCAAGAGATAAGTGACGATCTTCAAGAGGTCTAGATGAAGAGCTTGTGTCATATATAGTGATTCAAGACGCGTCTTTCCGACGTAAGATGAAACGGCTTTGGTAATGAACAATACCAAGCTATTCTTTGTTTTATAGATTAAGAACACGTAAAATAAATGTCTTAAACTTTAACAACAGATGAGAAAATATTTAGATTCACTTTCTCTCCATTTTGATCGGATTTAGAGCATTGTTATGAGGTGCAATGACAATATCCTTGGAATATTTCAATTCCAAATGTGTAGTGTCCTAACTACATCATATGATGTAATTTGGTGTCCCAAAGCATTTATCAACCATTTTAGAGATGAGCTCAATTGCACACACTACACATGATATAGGGTCTACTTGCCGTACAAGGTTGCAAACTATGTATTCATGCTCGATACTTTATACTACGAGTAAGTCACCATTGTGAGCCAAGTAACCGAGAACATGAAGGTTTGAGAGGGTAAAAGAAGAGAAGCACATAAGACAAGCAAAAATTAAGGAAAGGATGCCAAGAGAAATATGAGCACATAGTCAAGCAATAGATCAAAAGAATGATCAAAGGGCGTGTGGAAGGATGAAGGCATACCTTGGCCGTAGAGTGCATCCCTAGTCTTCTATGGACTAACACATCCACCAATATTAACCATAAGGTGCATACTTATTCTTCTATGGATTAATAGCACATGTAACAATCTTGATATCATCATCCCACGATGTTGGAAATCAAAAGGAGATGAGTCTTCAACAAGTGTAAGTGACTCATGATCACGAATCCGTAATCAAATTAGTGATGAGTACCTACACAAAGGAATAATGCAAACTAGTAGATACATTTGAAGAGAAGATCATAAATGTTAAAAAAAATACTAAGGAGATCCTAATCAAGATGTGTGATATAGCATCAATTTTAAGAAAACAAGTTTTGACCAAAAAGGCAACTTTAGTGCAACCGACCCTTCTATGTAGTAGAGACCATAGATCAATCCAAGCTTTAAATCACAATATACTTCAAAAATCTTGAGTGACCTAGGCTTTGATACCAATTGTATAAACTAGAAGGAGGGGTTGAATAGTTTCCTTAATTAAAATTATATTGGTCATTGATGTGACTATTATTTGAAAACTTGATCTATAATACTTAGGCCAGTTTCCAATGTTTTAAAACATTTGATATATCAATTAATTATGATAATGAGTTGCTAAATGTAGAGACATATATAAGTAGAGAGTAAGGAATGAAACAACCTACGGGAATACACCAAATATTTATGGTGGTTCGGCAACAAAGCTCTCTCTTCGTTCCTACTCCACTCATCGAGTACATCTTACTCGATATTTCCACTATATCCTCAAGCTTCTTTCTTAGCGGAGAAAACCTTAGATCGTTGCTTACAATGATTACCGACACTAAGCTAAATGTCGAGTTCTAATCCTAGCTAGAACCAATCTACTTTCGTCGCCCATCTTCTTTACCAACACAAGGCTAGGTGTCGAGTTCTAATCTTAGCTAGAACCAATCTACACTCGTCACCCATCTTTTTTACTAACACAAGGCTAGGTGTCGTGTTCTAATCTTACCCAAAACCAATCTACACACAACTCGCATACTCACACTACTTTCAAGTTAAGTGATAACTAACACACTCATGCTCACACTTACGTCACTTTAGAGTTTAGTGAGAACTTACACACAACACACTAAAAACTACATCACTTTAGAGTTAAGTGAGAACTAACACACAAGACTTATCCAAGTATACACATATACATTGGATTTACACAAGACTTATCTAAGTATATACATATCTTGGATCTAAATGGACTCAAATGAACAAATATGATGAACATGACAAAATACATAGAATGGATGATTTTCATCAAGACTTCATCTTTTAACAGATCATAAGTGTGTGAGTGATCTTCTCTTTGGACATATGAAGAAAGGAGATCAAGGAGATAATCATAAGTAAACATACTTAACAAATTAAGTGATCATTTACTAATGATTGAAAGATAGAAAAGAGATATAAAAGCAGAAAGTTGTCCAAAAAAGTTCTTGAAAAATGGAGAAATAATCCACTATTTAGGGGAGAAAAGGTCCAACGGCTAGTCTGCCCACGGTTCGCTAAACGCACTCGCGTTCCTTATCAATATGGAACCGCTGACACCTATAAGGCACCGTGTGCTCTAGAGTCCGCTCATTTTTGTCTTTTAGTGAGGAAAGTCCATCTAGTGAAGTTTATTAAAATATTTTCTATTTTTCATTTTAATAAAACATTTTCTTAAAAAGAAAGTTTATTAAAATATTTGGTCACATTTGAATAAATGTGAGTTTTAAAGTTAATCACTTTTAATGATCACTAAACATGTATAAGATATGATGTGTAAGACTTAAATAATTATTACCTAAATAATAGTGTTTCTTAAATAATTCGTCTTACTGGTATATTTGACGATAAATGTTTTTACATTTTGTCGTGATCAAAACTAAGAAGGATTACCTATTACAAATAATATTTTTAGGCATCGGTTGCATTAACAGTATTTTCGTAAAATCACGGTGGAAAATTTAGTATACGTATCATATCAACACGAAACACATAATACCCGTATCACACGAGTAATAAAATAAGTACACGTAGCGATATATTTAAGAAAATACGTAGCTATTTAATGCTTAGTTACATAAAATAAAAGGAGTAGTAAACTAGTTAGAAATATTAAAATGTTGATATACATTATAAATTGTGTCTAGTTCAATACATTTTCAAACGAATATCTCTTAATTAAATCCAAAGCACTAGCATAAAGCAATGATTCTATACAATCAGTTTACACTTTTGTACTTGTAAACATACATTTTCTTTTCTGTACATACTTCTATTGTGCAATAATATAGTATTATCTAGTTACCAACTCAATCCGTATGTATCTCTGTACGTATATTATCTTTCGAATATTGTTTTCTTTCCCTTGTTTATTAAGTATCACTTGATCTTGTACCCTAAGTTACTAGATATTTTAATTTTAAAAGACCAAAAGTAACTCATTTATTTATTTTGCATACGATTTCTTTTACAGATTATTGTTATTTGAATACAAAGGTGAAATAATATGTCATTTAGAAATCGATGGCCCAGGCTAGCTCGTTTAATCACATATATTCTAAAAAAGTTTGTAAAATCACATGTGAGTTTAAAGGGCGTCAAATTCTTTACTGAACTCAAATGAACCACCAGTTTAATTAAGATGTTAATCAGCATATGTCTCATACTAATTAGGCTGAAAGTCTCCCGAAACAGACAATAAACATGTGATTAAAAACCTTAATTTACTTGATAACCAAGTAATAAGTCAAGATTCCAAACGTAAACTTAGCAAAGATGGTTTTAGGTAGTTTAAATTTATACGCATTGTAAAACTTTCTTCTAGTCACCCAGCAGCAGATGTAGAGTATGTGCTAAACTATTTTGGTAACAATAGCCGTAGGCATACGTATGTTTTTGGAATAACACATGCATATATATCTCGTAGCTGTTTTCTTGAGGAAATTCGTGTACCTATCTATATTTCTTACGTTTAAATCACCAAGAATGGAATGTTACTTAATTAGTTGCACATCCAGCACACAGTGAGATATGTGGTACAGTGGTATATTATTGTTACTACTTCTAATCTCTTTTCATACTAAGAATCACATTTGAATTGCAATGGAAAATCTGATATGATTTGCAAATTATGTGCTACTCTCTCCATCTCAAATTTAATTGTTCAAAACTAAAATTGATAGGGATGTTTGATAGAGTTTATCATATTACAATTGCTTAAAATATTGTTATAAAATTTAAAGAAAACGTTAGATAACTAGCTCTAACGGTAAAACTATTATTCTCCTAGTAAGAAAAAGAAAACATTAATAATTATGCTTGTATTAAACTTTTTTTTTTGTTAGGAGACAATATTTTGGTACGGATGAAATATTATTTGATGTTGATAAATCATTGATTTCTTTCCTAAAGTAATATATATAACAGTAGCAAATTTAGCATCCTTCCTGCTTATCCTTCACAAACAGCTGAGAGTGATCTTGAAGCTAATGGATTTAGTTTTTAAACATTTAAACCCAAATTAAATCCTATCCAGTGAACAGAAGAAGTGGAAGAATCTGAATCACTGAGCACAAAAATCATACAACAGTACAACAAAATTTGGAAAGAAAGCTGCTTTCATACTTTTTGCTCAAATTCACCTCAAAAGAGGAATGCCACTTTATGCCATTTTGATACATGGATTTACTTTCTATTTCTTTGATTCTAGTTACTTCTTAAGTCATAAATTAAAGACTTAATATCATGAAATAACAATATGCTCAGTTCATGTAATTTTATGAATTTACTTGTCAACTTATTCACGTACACACAAATCAAATGATTATTTGCACATTTTCGTGCATATTTGGAACCGGAAATGTGAAGATTGAGAGATTATATACTCTTTGTAGTATGAACGATATTTTGATCTGAATTGCTTCTCACTTCTAGATAATTCACAGGTTTTTCGTAATTTTAATTTCGAATTGTACAATTATTACTTCACATATATGTGAGAATGTACGTACATATATGTCTATTTAATGACATAAAAAATGGGAGGAACGTGACTATATATACTCACTCCCTACAAGGTCGGAGGTACCCTGGAAGCAGCCTCTCTACCTTCGGATAGGGGTAGGATTGTCTACATCTCACCTTTTCTATTACCTTGTGAAAGACGGGATTGGATACAGTTGAGTTGAGTTTGTAATGTAAACACTGAGTTAATACTATATATCTGATTACATTATAAGTTAGAAAAAATTAAAAGCTGCAAGAGGTTGTACAAATAATATTAACAAGGCATAACTATAGATGCTTTGAACAAATATACAATTGAAGAAAGTGGAAGGTAAAGAGTGTTGGTAGGCTAAAAACCATCAATTGTTCAAGACAGCTCACAATGGAACAACTAGATTACTTTTAGGTTGGAATTTTCCTGGTAAGTAAGTAGTCTAGTAAACCACTCTTGCATTGTTCAAGTAGTAACACAACCATTCTAGGCCTAAAAGGAAAAGTAACAAGGACAATGAGAATCTACAATAATTAACAAGCTTTCCCATTGAATGGCATGATAATTTTTCGATGAAAAGACACGGTGGGACTTCCTGGTCGATTTATTCACTTTGGTTGATCGTCGATCGTTTGGCATCACTGGTTGAATTCTTTCTATTTGGTCAATAAATCTTATTATTTCTTGAGCACTAAAAAAATCCGAAAGGAATTTTCAATACAATTATGTCAAAATAACTATAGTTCGTCAATACATAGAGATTTCTTTTCGGAGCAGCTTAAGTATTATACAGAAACATACTCCAGCAAGAAGCTATAGCTAAAAGAAGTTACAAACACACACTACAAGTCTACAAGCATTTATAGCATCATACACCTACTGAATCCAACATGGATTGATTTTCTTATTTCTATGACTGATCCAAGTGTGTGACAAAATTTTGATATCGTTGGAAAGTACATCCTTTTGAGATGGTTTTAAGTCGAAACAAACAAAGTTTGTATATTTCCAAATGATCCGCGTGGCAGTTTGAACAACCGTATCAAAGAAAAGTTTGATAGGATTTGTGAGATTAAGAGAGTCCACCCAAGCTAACAAATTCAAATGCTCTTGCAACCAGCAAGATATAGAACCTTATATATGTAAGCATAGATGAACCATAATTGGCCACAAATATCAAATGCAGTTGTGCTAGCAAGTCACTAGCACTGTCACGTCACGGTGCCACGAGACACAACCAAAATTAGCTTGATCAAAATAAAATACGTATTCAACCTCATGGGACTTGAACCCATAACCGTGTTTATTGGCATGATACGATTGGCTTATTGCCCGGCTATATATATGTGTGACTAATCGCCAAGTCCACATGTGTGCTCCTAAGCTAGAGCACTGACCTCATTAATTAGTTAACAATGTGAGATTAGCCTAATAATTTAGGCCAAGCATGGGACGCGTCTTCCTTTTATTTAACTTATCGGCCAGGTGCATAGACTGATTTGCTAATTGTTTTTATCTTTTCAGTTGCTTTGTTAATTCCCCAAGGGCCATTGAAACTGTCAAACTTCTGTTGAATCAGTGACCCCTCATGGCTGCCTTTATATATATACAGATGGAACAAAGACGAGACATGCTAACATTATTGTAGAGACACTGTCAATCATCAGATTTGACACAAAACCGCTCATTGGCTCGTTAAGAACACCAACCACTATTAAAGAATGTAACAAGAAGACGTGATGTTGTACATCAATGTTTTTTATTTGAACGAAACAGGGCCTATACACGTGTTCAGTCCCATGCGGGAATTGGATATACAAAAACAGTATAATTTAGGACTATCTGATCAGATCATCTCCAAATGACTGGATGTCGAATGAGATTCTTAGTTTGGTTATTCTACAAGATTTAAACTAAGATGGAACGATAAAATATCAAACTGATTGAATGTTATCATGCTTGCACCATATATTATTATTAGACCCTTAAATTAACTGAATTTAAAATCAATGCACCATGTGAAAACTTAAGTTCCATGATGTTGCAACTGATTTACGTATTAATATACAATGGTTATGGATTGATGCAAGTCTTAAGTATGAGATCAGAAAGTACTCGCCGGTCAAAATTCAGATTGCTCAAGATTATAGTAACCTTAAGATATATTATAGCCAAAGCTGTTTATCCTTTAACTAAATAATTGTGACTGTATGAGACTATGAGGTCTATGCTCATTGAACTTGCATGGGTGCGCTGAGATCTATCACTTGAAGACAGAGTTCGATTTAATATACATATTAGTTAATTTTCCATTATACCTGAAACAGATACATCACATAAACAGCATGCAATATAAGGTTTAAGAAATGTATGTATACATATAGGAAAAAAGTCGGATTTAAGATACATCTTTGAAATCCACATTTGTAGTTGATTGGTGACAGATTATTCCGAGTTAGGTGTGATTAAAGTCAGTGGTTATAGCCTAAGTGTGGCATTTAGCTAGGTGTAATTGAGTCTTTGAAGACTTCTATGGGAATAATTCTCACTTAAACCAGGTAAAAGTAATCAAGAAAATATCCATACACATAAGCTAAAGAACCAAAGTTTTCAAACTAAAAAAGCTCAAGTAAATCCTATCCAATAAAATAGGTAAGTGGAAGAATTGAATCTGAATAATTTCAAAGAACAATAATTAATCAGTAAATATAAGTGGTAACAAAAGTGCTTTGGCAGTTCTTGTTACGGAAGTCCTCAAAAAAGAAAAAAATTTCATCCGTTCTCGTTGCATTTCTTCTTGATCTTCCGAATTAAGAAGCACTAGGATGTAAAAAGGTGCACTGGACGAAACTTGAGATGCTGCACTCAAAATTTTGAGGAATGTGAGAGGGGCGGGGTTTATGGTTTGCTAGACACCATCGGATGTTCAAGACAGCATATTGGAGAGGCAGAAGGATCAACAATTGTTCAATATATTCATAGAAAGTTCAAATTAGATGGTCAAGCTTTAAATGAGCTACATTGAAGGTGCGAAAAGTAATATCGAATAGTTTACTTTTTTCTTAGAATTTCCTGTTATTATGGAGTTTCGTGAACTTGCTCAATTAGTCCGAAATTGCTCAAGATTACAGCAAAATTTTACACACTTGTGCATTACCAAGTGAATTATGCAAAGATTTTCATGTGATGATTCTTATAATGTGCGGTATAATACATGGCTAAAAATGTTGCATCTTCTTCTCTTAATTTCTCTTTGAAAACACTTTAGTTGGTTAATAAGATTTTGAAAGTGGTTATCGAAATGACAACATATATTGACTCGAGGATCTTTGATTTCTATACAGCATGCTGTTTGCCAAAATTAAGCTAACCAATCAAGAAAATGTACGGATTATGAATAGTTTTTTCAGAATTAACTTAACCATAGAAGATACTAAAGTGACATAAATTAAAGTAAGAAACAGTGCACGTGCTCTTACTGACACTTGAACATACCAAAAGGTTATGCAAGTGGTTTTGATGCCACCATATCCTGATAAGTTATTAATTAACCATTTTGGGTTACAATGGGGTGAAACTCACCTGAAAATGCTAAATTATACATTGTTACAGTCGGCGGAAGTTTCAAACTCTAACGAAAAATAAATAACAATGCGCGTGGAAGATGGCGATATATCATTGCATGATGATTCAGTTTTTAAACAATGATGAAGATAACCTTAACAGTGAATGGTGCTCATATTGACATTACTAGTTGATGGTGGAAGGATTAATCTAGGGTGTTTTATACGGAGTAGTACTTAATATCTTTCAGAGTGCCTAGAGATCACTGAATGTGAATGGAACAAATATACTATTTTGTTAATTTCAACATCCGATTAAATTCGAAGTCGAATTCTACCATGATGTTTATTCGTAAAGGAATTTCCTGTTTAATATTCTGAATAAACAACATAAAGAAATAAGGTTTGGCATAGTATTAGGCAAACCATTGAAAGTGCTTTCAAAGGCACTTATTAAATTTCTCATACACGCACGTGCTCACCGGAAGTATTATCTTCAGGCGAACAAAAGGTTGAGTTACTATGATTGGCAAAAATAGTATTTACTTGCAGAGTAAACTCGACGAAGGTATTTTCGACTGCACAAAATGTTAATTAGATAGAAAAAAATCAGCAGTACCCAATCCCGTCATCCACGATGTATGGAGGAGGTAAAATTTAGATAACCTTACCTTACTCGAAGAAAGAGAGGTTGCTTCCAGAGGACCCGGCCTTTATGCAAGGAGTGAGGATCGAGCTCTCGCCTTTGTCTCTAAAGAAGAGAGGTTTTTAAAACTCATCGAACCCCTGCTTGTTGAGAGCACAAAATGATAAACGATTGTGATAAATGCATGACCTGAAGAAGGAAACTGAGATTTTCAAGAAAGTTATGAACACTAGGAGCATAATGAACCATTTAGCCGGAAATATGATTTTGTAAACAACGAGTAGCAAAAATACAAACATTAAATGAATAATCCTGAAGTGTCTCTGAATCAAACAATCAATTTGATTAAGCCGAGATTTATTACTCAAACTCCTAGGATACACTTAGTGAGGCTTAATCCAGTTATGGAATACTTACGGAACACGAAACATTTGTAGATTTATCATGGTACTAATTGGATAACACGAGGGATGGATCAGAAATTAAAGAGATCGACATTCTAGATAGATATAGATAATTTTGTATTCATCAACTTAGAAATTGTTACAATGACAGAGCTAAGACAAATATATGAACAAAATTAAACAATTTATTACATATTTGCAATATGCAGTTGAAACACAGGCTAGCTAGCTAGTAACATATGCGCTACATAAAGAATGTACAAGTAGGTTCAAGTCCTTTAATTTATAGGCTTCTTCAAAACCATGAAATGATCATTAGCCTGATACCTCAACATGGTTCCATTTGTTTGTGATGGTATCAATGTAAGCAGAAGCTTTGCTGTCGATACGAGGATCTGCCCAACGTCCAGCTCGATCTTGATCACTTGGATACACTTTGTAAGCCTTCATTGTGTCTTCCCAAGTATCGTCCCCTCCTCTTTGGCTCTTCTTATGTTTGAAGATGCCGAAGAACGAGAAAGAAGACTTCCTTTGAGATTTGTGTCCTCCCATAATATTTGATTGAATCGAAATGTGGGAAAAAAGATGTTTGAGATGTCACAAGTGAGTGTTGCTTTGTGTCACAAGTCTCTTAGATGGTTTTTAGGAGTGGGGATATCTACAGATTTTATAGAGGGAGTTGATCCAAAGCCAAAGCGAATCATAATACTTAATGTAGACCCGAATCAATTGCATAGTACACCAAAATGATTTAAATAATTATTGAATTGCTAACAGCTTCTTAGGCATAGAACATGTTATGACAACCTCTCTTTTCGTTGTTGACTGGTAAAACCACTGTGGAGCTTATTTTGTAGACTATTGTATTAACCCTTCCTAGTACTTTTCTTGGCTTCTTAGTTTAGAAGTAATCAAATCTATCAGGCAGTTTTTTTATGTTAACTTTATTGTTAATGAATATAGAAGAAATTAACTATATCATTTTTTTATATATATTATATCTTCATTGTTACAAAAACTTATTTTGTATAAAGAACTAGCTAGAACCTAGAAGACTGAAAGTATGATCTTCTTTAAAATGGCTCCTTTATCCGAAGTGAAGTTGAGAAGCCAATTTAGGCTTGATTCTTTCTCACTTACTCTTATCTGAGAGTTTAGTAGACGTACAACCCATTTATAATATTCGTATGATTCAATGAGCTACAAGGGCATTATAGCTAGTATAGTTATTGTGCTTCCTGTTAGATGGGTAAATTGTTTCCTCTCATATCTCTCAAATACATCATGAATATAAGAATACTTAAAATGGCATATGGGTTGGGCTTAAATACATGAGGAACCTAGTATAGAAAAGTTCCCCATATGAAAAACTTTAAAAATACTATCTAACAAAAACATCTCAACTATACTTGCTTGAGGAATGGATTTTTTTTTATATTTGTTATGTTGTACGAGACCTACAACAAACTCGAAGTTCGATAACACGGAACCGCTAGACCGCGAGTTGTATCGAGTACAAGTAGCGAACACGAGAGACTACAAAGAACCTACAAAGTATATGCACACGGAATACCCTCAACTACCTCTTTATTAATAACCTTAATAAATACTACATTGAGGAAGAAGAATTAAATGAAGTAGGATCCCCCTCATCCCTATTTATAGAGATGAGGGGTAGGCACCTCCTTAAGTCAAATAAAAAACTTCCTATAAAACAACTTAAGGAGATTAGCCTAAATACTTCCTAATACAAGTCTATTCCTAATCTATATTACAAAGTACACTTAAGTCTCTAAACTATATTTAAGTTTACTCCTAAATTCCAACAATTTCCACCTTAGGAGTAACACTTAAACATAGACGATACTCAATACCTTTTACCGATGTTGGAACCTCGGACCCGGGACCACCTTGTTAACCAGGCATTGTACTTCTGTAATGTCCCTAGATTAGCTTACATATACTCCTTCACGTTCTTCTTCTCAGCAACATTACCCTCCGCACCTTTTTGACCAGGTACTCAGTTACCGTAATGTTTGCCCCCACCTTTATACCAAGGTGTACCTTTTCCTGCTCATTAATCAAGCAGCCCGTGTTTGTCTTTCCTTCAGGTTGTTCGTCCTCCAACTGTCTTTGAGCCACTGTAGCATGATCGTTACTAACCTGAAAAACCTCAACTTCACGATCCCCTTGAGCTCCATGCAGTTCCACCTCAAACCGTCTTTGAGCCACTGCATCATGATCGTTACTAACCTGAATAACCTCAGATTCACGATCCCTTTGAGATCCCTGCAGTTCTACCTCAAACCAGACACGTTTATTAATTTGTACTCCGTGGACTTCTGTTTTAACACCAGGACCAAGTTGTTTGAACCCAACTTGTTTTGAACCTTCATGCTTATGTACATTAAACCCATCGAATTTTTCGATGTTAAACCTAGTTATAAAACTTGCCACCTTTCCCCTTTGTTGTTTGCTAAACCTTGTGAAAAACCGCACAATCACAAAGCAACAAAGTCCCTTCGGTAATTCACTAAACCTTGTGATGTATTAAACCTCACAATCACGAACTATGAAGTCCCCTTGCTTTATCGATATAAACCTAAGAGAAACCTTCTTAGAAATCGATCAAACCAAGAAACCCCTCAAAAAGAAAAACCCTTTCTTACTCAAATATCGATTAAGCATTGGAAATTAACCTATCCAATAAATCGACAACCCTTGAATCAAGAAAGTATCCAACTCTTTTGAAGTAACCCTTGTCGTACTTTTAATTTTGCAAAACCGATCTCTAATACCCTTAGAAATCTTGCAACCTCGACAAGTCTTTAATCTTCTTTAACCTTTCTACAAACCTTGTCAAGTTGTTTCTTAACCAACTTTACCGACGAGCCTCGCAGGTCGTGTGCAATATACCCGTTGTTGCGTAAACCTCTTCTTGCAAATCGAATTAATTAGAAAAACTCTAAAACCTCGATTTAGAACAAGTAACCCGATCGTTAACTTGAAAGCCCAATCAAACCACGATCAAACTTGAACCACAAGAAAATACCCTTCTTGCAAATCGAATTAATTAGAATAAACATAAAACCTCGATTTCGAACAAGTAAACCCGATCGCTAACTTGAAACCCCAAGCAAACCACGATCAAACTTGAACCACAAAAAATACCCTTCTTGCAAATCTTAGAAAACCCTAAACCTCGATTTCGAACAAGCAAACCCGACCGCTAACTTGAAACCTACGTAAACCACAATCGAAATTTGAACCACAAGAAAATAAACCGCAACAACAAATCCTCTGGTTTACTCGTCCTTTTTATTTCGCTTCTAAATCCCACGAAAACCAAAAGACGAATACTTTGAAATCGCTTTTTAAATTTGAAAAACGATAAACAAACTAGCCTTTTCAATAAAGACAAAAGGCTTAACCGTTGTAGTAGTTCTTAATGTGAGAAAAAAACAACCAATTAGCAACAAGTTTCTTTTTATTCTTCACGTTGGCTTTTAAACCAATAAAAACTTTACGATTTGTTAATCGCTAATCGCTACTTCACAAAATCGTTTCGACACCCGTATCTCGAAACCAAACTTGGACAACTCGATATTTTAGCCAACTCGTAATCTCGACCTAGCACTCGATCTTCGAAGACTACAATAACCGTAGCTCTGATACCACTTGTTGTACGATACTGACAACAAACTCGAAGTTCGATAACACGGAACCGCTAGACCGCGAGTTGTATCGAGCACAAGTAGCGAACACGAGAGACTACAAAGAACCGAAAAAGTATATGCACACAGTATACCTTCAACTACCTCTTTATTAATAACCCTAATAAAGATTACATTAAGGAAAAAGAATACAATGAAATAGGATCCCCCTCATCTCTAAGATGAGGGGGATCCTATTTCATTGTATTCTTCTTCCTCAATATAGTCTTTATTAGGGTTATTAATAAAGAGGTAGTTGACGGTATACCATGTGCATATACTTTGTCGGTTCTTTGTAGTCTCTCGTGTTCGCTACTTGTGCTCGATACAACTCGCGGTCTAACGGTTCCGCGTTATCGAACTTCGAATTTGTTGTCAGTATTGTACAACATGTTATTTAATTAGAAAGGTTAAGATCTCCTAATTAACTTTAAACTTACATTATATTCTAATTAGATTTAGAAGGTGCTTCTTTTTTTCCGCTACCACTTATTAGGTGGCTTCAACCCTTAATGAATCTTAATTAGGAGATCTATTAGAACTAACATCCTTACTATAAGAGGCTAACTAAGTGGCTTATGTGTAGCCACTTAATTTAATAAACACCCCCAAAAGTGTATCATTGCCCTTTCATATCTTAACTAAAGACGTGTTCGTGTCTTTGTCTCTTGGTTTTGAGTGTCTTGCTAAAAGTAAAGTATATAACATGTACAAGGTTTTATATAGACTAAAGCAAGCCCCAAGACACTGGAATGCCAAACTCGCCATTGACTTGGTTGAGCATGGATTTGTTCAAATCAAGCTTGACTACTCTTTGTACATTAAGCAAACTAACAATGTGTTTGTTGCTCTCCTTGTGTATGTGGATGATTTGACTATTACTAGTAAGATTGGCACTGAAATTGACAACTTCAAGGTTTTCCTCAAAAGTAAGTTTATGATTAAAGATCTTAGAGTTATGAAATATTTCTTGGGTATTGAAGTTCTTGATAATATAAAAGGTATTTTAATGACACAAAAGAAGTATTGCCTTAAGTTAACTCAAGAATTTGGTCTTTCGGCTGCTAAGCTTGTGACCACCCCTTTACCTGAGAATTGTGTATTAGTTGTTGATAAAATTGAAACACCAAATTCTTGCAAAATAATTTTGAATACAAAAAACTTTTAAGAAAGCTCATATATCTTACTCACACTAGACCCGACATTTCATATGTTGTCCATTGCTTGAGTCAACATATACCTGCTCCTCTTTAGTCTCATTTGAAAATTGTCTTAAGAGTCTTAAGGTATCTTAAAAACTCTCCATATTTCTTAGGATAAAGATCTTAAGTTATCTTGTTCAGTGATTCTAGTTGGGCTAAGTGTTTAGAAACTAAAATATGTATCTGTTTATTTTATTTTTCTTTGGCTAAACTTTTTTCTCTTGGAAGAGCAAGAAGCAAACCACTGTCTCTAGATCCTCTGTTAAGGTTGATTACAGATGCATGGCTGCCACTTGTGAGGTCATTTGGATCTCTAACTTGTTGAATGACATGCTTATTACAAATTTGCTTCTTGTGAATCTTTATAGTGATAGCATGTTGTCTATCCAAATTGCTCCCAACTTTGTCTTTCATGAAAGGACCAAACACTTTGAAATTGATGTTCAAATTGTTAGGAAAAAAGTTCAATCTAGTGTTATTAAAATTATCAAGTTTACTTCAGCAGATCAACCAGCTGACTTGTTATGCAATCAGCTAAGCCTCATTGACGTGCTTGGCAAGTAATCTGCTATCTCAGGTTTACTTTTAGAGGGGTGTTGAAAGTTCAAACTAACAAGAGTGTTAGTATTTTATTTGTGTAGGGACTAGTTTTGCTATATGTTAGAAGTTTCTCTGCATTCAACTTATGTTACCGTTGGAGCCCATTGCTCGCCTCAACCCATGTGTGGTTCATGTATATAGTTCCCTCTAGCTTAAGGGTTTGATATTACAAGACATACTCATCTTATTTGTTTGTTTGGTGCTCTCTCTTTAGCTGTTTAGGCTTTGTTCATGGGAGGACTTTTGTCTTAGTTATTTAACTGTTTTGAGTGTTGAGTGATCTTTTTCTAAGATGATTTGGTCAACCTAGTTGGAAAGATCTATTATTTCTTTTGTATTTCTGATTAACACTCGTTTTAGGACTAATCCTTTATCTTGTACTTTAATTATTCAACAGTATCTCTAAGGGGAAGTTTGTAGAGTGACAATCTTGATCTCATGTTATTTGGTTTAAACTTTTAACATTTTCCACTTGTAAAAGATATCATACTTTTTTACTTCAAGGACTGAGAATAATTTAAAGTGAAGTTAAAATAGAAATATTTAAAGGGTAGATACAAATAGCTTAAACTTTAGAATTTGAATATTTCACATTACACATCCCTCAGCCAGTAAATGAAAAGTGTAACAAAGGCTCTTTTAACACCCTTTTGTTACTTCATTCATACCTCACTCAACCCTTCAGGCTTCAGTGTTAAGGAAATTGCAAGAGCTTTTTGATGTGAAATCGAAGAAAAAGTTGAAAGATAAAAAGCTGTAGATGCCACACAACAAATATAGTACTATTGAAATATTGGTTGAGCGGTGGGGGGATTTTGGTGATCCATAACTCTTAAAATGTTCAAGACAGCTCATATATGAGAATATTTTTTAAAAAGAATTGTAAAAGTGATATTATAAGATATAAGGGTCTAAGAGAGTTCAGTTATATATAGAAATATCAAAATAGACGATCACACTTTAATGCAGCCATGCTAAAGACACACTGCACATTAGTATGTTAAAGGACTAACGATGAATCACAATAGGGTGAATTATATACAAGACCAACTCACCCTTTTTTATAACTATGATGAAGCCACATCTATACTTGCCAAAAAACCATTAAACAAGGATGATATATATAATCTATGATTTGATAACGCGTTTCACATTAACCTTTTATGTTTGCTCATCTAACAGATTATAGAGTCTGTTTAGTCTGGCAACGTTAGATATACAGTTCCTAGCTAGCTTCTGATTCAACACTAGAAGTGTGGATCTTGTTCTTCTTCATATTGCCTTGTTCACTTAATTAGGTTATTAATCAGTCTTTGTGGTTTGTTATCTAACTTTCAAAGATGCAAACATTAGTGGACATCAGAAATTATATATTTAACACGAGAATCTTTACTTTTGAATCGAACATATAGTAACAATATTAATACGGAGTATATGATTAGTGCAGATGCTCTTCCTTTAAGCTGTTTGGAGTTTGGTGCATAAAGTTCTTAGAAAATACGGAGAAGCTTATACAAGTTATTAAGACTCTTCATTAAATAATGATCAATTATCATTATAATATACTCCGTAATTGGTAATATATAGAAAGTTAAAAGTCTCGAAGTTTTATATGATTGATTATTTGAATAAGTTTTGACGACTTAAGATAGCGAAAGTTAGGCTAAATGGCACTTAAATTAGTCGGTAGAGCGGAAAAACTTCAGTGACACACCTGTGTACATGCTCTGCTTCAAATTTTAAATATCTGAAAGACATTGTTTAGGATGACTGGCTAACTACGAGGAACCACTCCTGATACCAACCCCACATGACAAGACCCGAATAGCCCCTCGTGCTACACCATTAACGAAAAGGAGACACAATTAACCTAGACTGAACATGACAAGGGCGAGTATAAGAATACTTTTTAACGCACCCCAGAAAAGTAACTTAACCATAAATTATGTTTGAACATCAAATCCAAAATTTAAAAAGTTCAACTATGGCTTTTTATTCCTTGTGAAATTGATTGTTTTATCAAGTGATTAAACAACAAAAGAACTTTTGGTGTGGTATTAGGCAGACCATTGAAAGTGCTTTGTTAATACATGCAATTATTATTTACATATGCACGTGAAACCGGAATATAATCTCTCGGATACAAACTTCGGTAAAACATATTTTCCAAGTTTCTCTAATAACCAAGAAAGTTGATCAGGAACATATGCCATTGCTTGATTTAAACAGTTTGAGGTGGTTGCAGCAACATTTACTAGCTATGCTAGTCGTTGGTTTAAGTGTCAACTCGGGCAAGTCGGTGTACGTGTAAGTTTATGTCAGATAATTTTAATGACATCTCGCTACGTTAAGACTGGCCTACAAGCTTACCATAAAGGCTTATGATGAAAAATAGATAGATAGAAAGAAATATAGATGTAAAACGTATCTTGGTATCCATCCGTGTACTAATTATTGGAAAATGACAAGAGAAACTGCAACAAAGATGTATATGAACAAGATAAAACCATAAATTGAAAGAATTTATTTGATAGATGGGATTAAAACACTGGCTAAATTAACTTAATTTCATGCTATATAATGAATGTACAAGTAGGTTGCCTCATCCTGATTTTCAAAACCACGAAACTATCAACCCGCTGCCTCAACATGGTTCCAGTGGTTTGTAGCATTGTTAATGAAAATAGTAGCTTTGCTGTCGATACGAGGATCAGCCCAACGGCCAGCTCTGTCTTGATCACTTGGGTACACCTTGTAAGCCTTCATTGAGTCATCCCACGTATCTCCCCCTCTTCCTCTTTGGTTCTTTTTAAACTTAAAGATGCCAAAGAAGGAAAAAGAAGACTTCCTCTGAGATTTTTGTCCACCCATTCTGTTGTTTAGCAGAAATGAAAGACTAAGAGTCTATTGCAAGTGAGTTTCTTGGTTTCTAGGAGTTAGGATTTCTATGGATTTTATAGAGGGATGCTACCTTTGTTATTGAAGGAATGGAATTAAGGCAAACAAGAATCTTGATACTCCATCTAGACCATAGAATCAGTTTTATGGTGCATTAGTGATTTAGAATGTAATGTGACTATGAGTAGGTAACAACTTAGACATAGAACATGTTACGACAACCTCTCTTTTGTTGTTGACTAGTAGGATTGCTGTTGGATTGTTTTAAAGGTCATTGTATTTTCCCTTGATCTGTTTACGAATTAATATGGCTCCTGTGAGCTTCATATCTAATGTAAATTCTTTTTAAACAAAAGATAATTTCTTAACGAGGCTTGCGTATCCATGCGCTACACCGAGTTGATTTTTGAGAAAGAATCAAAGTGTGCGGTGCACTCGGCTCGGCCTTTGTGAAAAATCTAATAGTTATATATGAGAAGAAAAATCCCGTAGCAATCCATTATCATGAAACAATGAATATCTTTTTCATTTCTATTCCTTTCTTTAAAAATGTTTATATCTTTTTTTTCATGAACTTTTGAAGTATTCGTATTTTCTCTCAAAAAGAAAGAGCCACTTGCCACATGAAAAATAAATTTTCCACATGAAAAATGAAATTTTATTTATTAATGCTATGATTAAGAATATCCAAACAAATAAACTTATATAAATCCAATGATTTGAGTGCATGTTTGCCTAAAATAACCTTTTAAGTTCCATTTTACTGCGTCATTTGCGTGCACGTATAGTCTCCAATAGATAAAAGTTACAAAATCCTATTTACTAACCTATTCTTTAAATGGGTTTCTATATGGAAGTTTTTGCATGTCTGTGGAATAGTAGGTTAATGTCAACCCGGAATGCTATGCCTGGGATCTGCTAACACAGAAAGCTGCAACCACGGTTTCACTTGAATCACGGAGATCCTCGTAGTGGTGCTTGAGCACAAATGCTCGTGTCACTACATCTGTGCTACCTACTAAATATCCAAGACAAAAAAAAACACCACCACCCAACCAGGAACCAGGGTATAGATAATCAATCCTAACTACGTACCAAAACAATGGTTACCGGATATCACTTGGAATCGTGTAATCACTTTTCAAAGTAAATTATTCGACCCTAATGCCTGGGTATCACGAATACCTACTTGGGATAAGACCAAATGCAGTTAGTGATTTAGGCAGAAATCTCTAACCCTTTCGTTGCTATCTGTTTCTGGTTTCTGTATATTTTTTTGTCATGCAATGTTATGATCACCTATATATAGGTGGAGTACTCAACCCTAGCCAATGGTATTAAGAGGAATTAACGGCCAATTAATCTCCTCTTAATAGGCTCCATAATACCAGGTCAAAGTGGTTACAAGACCAATTAAACGTGGTCTTTAATGCAATTGAATTGGTCAAAGACCGTTACAAGCATACTTGTTCAGCTCTAGCATTAGTCCATCCTTCAGTCCCAGTGAAGCATCAGCAAACCCTGAAGGGTGTTCCTCTTGAAGCCTTCAGTACCGAAGAAGACTAGCTGATGAGTAAACACTGAAGACATGTCTTCAGTGGTGTTACTCCCTGATGAATACCTTTAGTCTAAAGTTACACTCTCTGAAGATCATCAGCGATGCTGAACAAACTTTAACCACAATATGAGTCAAGGTGTCCAGGGACTTATGGGTGTACACTTCGTACCTCCTTCCCCATTCACCAGTATGAACAAGCCTACAATTGAACTATATTTCCAACAATCCTCCCAATATAGTACAATTCCTTTTGCATGGAAATTAACATTAACAAAACCAGTGCATAAATGAAAATATTAAGGATTGAATTTCCATCTTGATGGAGGAACATAAAAATAAACTGGTTATTTAGTTTAGTTTGTGGTATCTTTTATTTAGTAATCTTATTTTGTGTTATTCAAGAATAATATTTTTATCTTTTTCCCCAAGTTCAGTTTTCTTATAAAATTAGGACTTGGGTTTATTGTATTGAATTATTATGAAGCTATGAATAAAAAAATACAGACTTTTAGTCTTTTGTTAATAAACTTAAATCAAGGTTAGGGTTTATTGTTCGATTTCATCCAAATAATCGGGTATTCGTTGAATCAACGATTATTGGAGTTTACCTGATTATCGGTATTCTTTTGAATCAACGATAGTTGGAAGAAATTGTTTCTAGTATTCATTGGAATCAATAGATCCAATTTATCTATCTTTGATTGTTTCTGGTATTTCCTAGGAATCAACAGATTCAATTAATTATCCTTGGTTTCGCTACATCAAAATAAACTGGTTATTTAGTTTAGTTTGTGGTATCTTTTATTTAGTAATCTTATTTTGTGTTTTTCAAGAATAATATTTTAGTACATCACTTCAAGAATGATGGAGGAACATAAAAATAAACTGGTTATTTAGTTTAGTTTGTGCTATCTTTTCTTTAGTAATTTTTTTTTGTGTTTTTCAAGAATAATATTTTTATCTTTTTCCCCAAGTTTAGTCTTCTTATAAAATTAGGACTTGGGTTTATTGTATTGAATTATTTTGAAGCCATGAATAAAAAAAATACATACTTTTACTCATTTGTTAATAAACTTAAATCCAGGTTAAGGTTTATTGTTCGATTTCATCCAAATAATCGGGTATTCTTTGAATCAACTATTGTTGGAGTTTGCTTGATTATCGATATTCTTTTGAATCAACGATAGTTGGAAGAAATTGTTTCTAGTATTCATTGGTAATACAAGGCTTTTGGCCCGTATAAAAAGATTTCATTTAAGTATGTCTCTTCGAATTGATCTAGGTTCCAAGTGTGACTCAGCTGTTCTTTGGTGAAACAAAAGTTGTGTCGTTGTAGTATTAAAAAGTGTAGAACAATTAAAGTAAAATGACTTTAAAGTAAATCTAAAATCTAACTTAAAATAAATGACGAGAATTTAAAGCGACGCTAAAAGTAAATGGCACTTAATTAAATCTAACCTAATTAAATGTAAAAGGTGCAATATTTAAAACTTTGAAAAATAAAATAATTAAATAACTTGAAATTAAAAGCGTGACGAGAATTAAAATATGACAAAGTATTAAAATGAGAATGTAGAAATTAAACAAGACAAAATATAAAAACCACCCTAATCGGAATATATTCCGATCAGACTCACCATCGGAATGTACTCAATCCTCCCAATCGGAATGTTGATCGGAACCCCTAATCGGAATAATGTCACCTCTTCTGATCGGAATATGTAATAGACCCTGGTCGGAATGATGATCGGAATGCTGATCGGAACCCTAAGATCGGAATATCGTCACCTATCCTGATCGGAATACCAAACGAGCACCTCGATCGGAATGTGGAATGGAAACCCAATCGGAATGCTGTCACAACTCCTAATCGGAATACTCAAAGCTCACACTGATCGGAATACCAAAGCCCTCCAAATCGGAATGTTTTAAACCCTTTTCCGACCAAGCCAAGGAGCTATGGTCGGAATGTGAAACCCCTTTCCGATTTACCAGATCGGAATACCGTAGAAAAAGCACAAAATAAGCTAGAAAAAATAAGCTATAACTCAAATAAGCACAAGTCTAAAATCCTAAACAAAACCGTATGAGAAAAAGCTATTAAGCTTCAATTTAAAGACTTTTGAAACACGAAAAGAAAAAGGTTTACGAAAAACAAACTTTTATATAAAAATAACTTTTATAAAAAACTTAAGAAACTTAAAATAAACACCAATAAGCTATAAAAATCAATGATCTAAAACAATCAAAAGCGTAAAAACACAATCTTTAATCAAGATAATAAACACATAAACATAAAGATCAAGCAAGAAAGAAAGGTAGAATGAGAGATAAAAACAAGAAAATTAAAGAACACTTACTTGGAAATTAAAGGTATTAAAAGTGCAAGACAAGTATTTAAATTTGACATGAAAATTAAATGTGCATAAAAGTAAAGGTGGAAGAACTAGTGTCACTCTATCCAACAAAACTAATGAAATGAAAATGAGGGGTACTTATAGGAGATTAGGAAGGTGTTTAGAGGAAGCTTCCTCCCCTCCTTCCTTTCTTCTTAATTGCATCTTAGTCCTTTTCTTCTTAATCTTCATTTAATTGCACCATTAGTCCTTAAGCCTTTTAATCTTCTTTAATCTTGGACTTTAATGACTTTTGGCTCGGGATTTCTTAGAACTCGTCTTTTAATTCTTCAATAAATAAGACTTGAGTTCTTCGGCTTTAAGTAAACTTCCGTCTTTTGACTTTTTCTTCGATAAATCTTCAGAATTGGTCTTGGACTTCCGTTCTTTTTGCACTCTTGACTTCTTGACTTTATATTTCATCTTTTTCATCAATAAAAGCCCGTAAATGCCCGTGTTTTCTCCACTTTTGACCTTTTTGTCCTAAATCACAACAAAAACACAAACCACACATAATTCTGACATAAAAGACATAAAATACACGTTTTGGCTCGGTTATTATTGTAATTAAGTGGTAAAAAGGATGGGTGTTTACACACCTATCAAATCCCCTACACTTGACCATGTGGCCAATTATTCACTTAGACTCCCTTATTCCTAGGTGTATCTCTTATGTTTTATTGTTGTCTTGAATGATCACGAGGATGCATTGTTGACTTATTTCGATAGTTATTTAGTCCGAAAATAAAGTGAACGATTTAATCAATAGTTAGCTAAAGGACAAAATCTTTTAAAACTGCTTCTCGGGACCTCATAAAGTTCATATCTTAGCATAACTCGCTTCGCGATTTGAGACCTTTCTCGGACCGATATTTGGCAGCGACTTCATACTTCAAACCTTGAGAGACGTTCATGAAATTATGGTCTTCTCTTCATAATGTAATTTCTTCACTTGAAGTTTTGAGAGATTCATACTTGGACCACGACTTCTTCATTTTTCTCCAATCTTTATTTTGGACTTTGATATACAACGATCCGCCTCCTTTTGTGACTTGGATCTATTTATCCTCATACCTTGCTAGGGTCTTTTCGGATACACTTCTCCATGACTTTTGGGGAGTTTTTTCTTTTCGCCGTGTGTCTCGATCCTTCATATTGATTTTCGATAAATGATTCTTCACATCACTTTGGATCTTTAGCAACAAAATATATCCCTCATGTCTTGTTAGGACCTTTTTGGACTCGCCAATCTTCGCATCCCGCTTCAATAAGTTATGCCTTGGCTATGAACTCTAATCCATACCGAGCAACTTTTAAACGATCTTGGGCTAGAAGCTAAGTAACTTTTCAAATCGTGCAACCTTATTTATTGCAGATAAATTTATTAACAAGCGATGGGAGAATAGGCTTATAATTAACTCACATAAATTCCCGAAAGAATACCGAACTTATAATTGACTCTATCATCTCTCGTTCTCCACATTTTAAAATCTCAAGGAATGAGACTCGTGGATGCTTAGCCTATTAAATAAAAGTTTTGGGTTTTCGAATCGCCTATAGGATCTTGCAAATTCTTAGACTTTTTCAAGTTTAGAAATCGCGTTTTTTTGTTCCCTTGATAAACGACTCTCTAGGATAAATTATAGGAACTTGCGGAAAGTTATTTTTCTTAACCCGTGAGAGTTAAGACTTTCGCGTTTTATAGTTCCCTATATAAAAGCCTAGCAAAACTTGACTTAAACACGTTAAGGATACTAGCTAGAGTAACTTAGATAAGTAAACTCGGGTTGAGTCAAAAGATTCACAACGTTTGAAAATTAAAACCACTTTATTAAACATTTATTCTAGCAAAGAAAGAAAATAACTATACAAAATAAAAAACTAATAGGCCAAAATAGATCAAAAATTTTAAAAAATGTCGAAAAATTGATTTTTCTGGTTAAAATGAGGGCGGATACAAGGAAAAGACCACTTAACTTCGATAGAAGTCCCCCTACACTTAACATAAACATTGTCCTCAATGTTTAAGCATGTGGGAGTAAACTCCCCTACACTTAGGACATTGTGCACGTTGTTTAAATCTTGCTAAGGAAAGGACAACTAAAGAGATTCCTATTATAATATTGAGAAAATATAAAATAGTGAATCAAAAAGAGTTTAGGATAGAACCGGGAAGAAGTGAACACGGAATCACGGGTCATCAAGAAGCATCAAGAGTGGATCATTGAGCGCTCGAATCCCTGATTAAGAGAGGAGAGGAGAGGAAATAGCAAACCAACAGGTCCCCCTACACTTAGGATAAAGAAAGCTAAAAGATAGATACATGGGTTGCCTCCCAAGAAGCGCTTGATTTTTGTTAACCGAGTCGTGAGCCTGACTCGACCTTGATCATCATAGGAAGAAGCATGAAATATATCCACCAGGATCAAAGACATAGTTTTCGTCCATCAATAAGCACAAGCTTAAGGCGAACAAGGCAAGCCAAAGAAGAGTAGGCAAGGTTCCCTTAAGCAGCGATGGAGCACGGTGGGAGCAAGTATGGTGAGGTGCAAGCATGTCTTCAAAATTTCCAAAGAGTTTTCCTTTTATTTCATCAGGTGGATACTGAGATGGCTTAAAGATTTCAATACCGGGGTCGAACACCTTTTCCTTTAAGGGAAAATAGCACTCAGGCTCAGTAGAATGGGAAGAAGATCCGAGAAGAAGCACAACCTCGTCCTCAGAAGGGGGATAAAGAGGTGTTAACTCATACGTGTTGCGGATATTGGTGTCGACCGGTTTCTTCTCCTTTGAAAGAATGTTCTTCAAATCCAAAGTAGGATCAAGACGATAATCTTCAAAGTCCAAAGGAGGTGCATCACTCTCATGAGGGAAGTAAGTGTTGAGAAATGTAGAGAAATCTTCCTCAAATGAGTAATCGTCCAAAGTAGGATCGAGTGATGGCGGAGGATCTTCATCATGAGAAGAATCGCTCGAAAGAGTATCAGCCTCATCGAAATCATCATACGTGGGCAGGTCGGGACACTCAGAAGTACAATCATCAAAATCATCCGAATCTGAGCTAGACTCATCATCATAAGCATCAAAGATCGGTGGAGAATCATAAATGGGAGAAGCAGCCAAATTGGATAGAGAATCATCCACATCATCTTCGAAAAGTGGATTACCAATGCAAGAGTCGAATAGAGGATTGTTGTAGACAACAAAGTCATCAAGCACATTAATCATATGCACTGATTCTCTTCCATAGGATTTGCTTGTAAGCTTCCCCATTTTAAAAACTTGTGAATCATTCCCGACTCTTAAGATTAACTCACCTTCGGCCACATCAACTAGAGCTCGTCCGGTTCTCAAGAATGGCCGACCAAGTATTAAAGGAACACGAGGGTCCATTTCATAATCAACGACGACAAAGTCTACCGGGAAACTAAATGTGCCAACTTTAATGAACACGTCTTCGGCTATACCAACGGGGTAAGCGAGAGTGCGGTTTGCAAGTTCAAGAGTCATCTTTGTTGGAGTGAGGTCGGGTAATGATAGTGTTTTCCAAACACTCAAAGGCATCAAATTAATACTGGCCTCGAGATCAGCAAGGGTAGTAAATTCTTCAGTTTTGTTGAAAACGCAAGGCAACACAAAACGACCGGGATCTCCAAGCTTTTCCGGAAGTTCTTTAAGACTAACTGTAAAACAGTTTTCATTTAAGCGTGTGTTGGCGAGTTCAATAAGCTTCTCCTTCTTGTTAAGCAATTCCTTAAATGCTTTGATAAATTTCGGCATTTGGACAAGTGCTTCGAGAAAGCTAATGTTGAAGTTCATTTGAGAGATCATCTTCACATAGCGCGACACTTCAGAGTCATCCTTGGTTAGCATTTTGGTCTTGCCTAAACGAGAGGGATAAGGGATATTGGCTTTGGGTGGTGAAGGTGAAGGCGTAGCAGGTAAAGGTTGAGATGTTGAAGGTTCCTTCCTAGAGACATCGTCATGACGAGGCGGAGACGGTAATGGTGCACTAATACTAGGTGTAGGAGGAGTAGGGATAAATGGTGGTGGATGAGGTGTAGATGATGGGGGCGGGATTGGTGGATCGACAATGGTAATTCCACTACGAGTAGTAATAGCACTCATATTTGCTCGCGGATTGGTGACGGTGTTTCAAGGTAGAGAACTTGAAGTAGAAGGTTGAGCCGCGGGCAAGAAACTAGCAAGCATATTCTTCAAATAATTGGTTTGATTGTTGAAGGAGGATTAAATATTATCTCGAAGCTCGGATCTTATCTCATTTCCTTGCTTGGTAATATCTCCTTTAAGATTGATAATTTGGCTTTGAAGATTCTTGATTTCTCACCTTGGGTTCTCATGATGGCTTCAACATCCGGATTAATGGGTGGGGTTTGTTGGGCGGGTGGATGATAAGGATTAGAAGCTCTTGGTGGGATTTGGTTGCTTCTATTGTAGTTGTTGGTGGGGTTTTGGTTTTGAGGAGAAAAACCAGGTGAAAGGTAATTGTTGGACCGATAACTCAGCAAATTTCTATCCCCTTGAGGTCGAGCTTAGTATTTTTCTGGTGAATAATTACCATAAGCTGCATACACATTTTCCGGATTTCCTTGAGTTGAAGGACAATCGGTGTATGAGTGAGGACCGCCGCATGTTTCACAAGAAGTTGCAACCGCTTTAACTTTTTGTTGTTGTTGGTTTGAAGCGAGAAGCGTGATACTTTTGCTCATTTCAGTCATCATGCGGGTGAGTTCGGTCATATCAGGGTTTGCTGAAGTAGTAGAAACATTGACTCTCGGATTGTTCCTTGAAGAAGCAGAGGAATCCCAATTTTTGTGGTGAGTAGTCATGTTCTCAATTAACTCTCTACACTCCTCGGGTCTCCTTTTCATGAATGTGCCACCGGCGGCTGCATTAATCGTATCACGATCCCGAAAAGTCAAACCGTTGTAGAAAGTATCAATTAAGGTCACAGGGAGCATGTTGTGGTTTGGACAACGATCAATCAAGACATTATATCTTTCCCAAACATCAAAAAGAGATTCATCAGGATCTTGCATGAAACCTCTGATTTGATTGCGAAGGCTCGTGACCATGGATGGTGGAAAGTAGCGCGACAAAAAGCGTTGAGTCATGTCATCCCAAGTATGAATAGAATTCTTCGGGAGACGATCAAACCATTTCTCGGCATGATGTGATAAAGTATGTGGGAAGAGTTGTAGGCGAAGAACATCCATTATGGCACCAGGCAACTTCATGCGTTGGGTGATTGTAATGAACTTGTCGAGGTGTTTGTTGGCATCATCATCAGGCATTCCAGCTAATGGATTAGTTTCCACTTGCTGAATCATGTGGTGCTTCAACGAAAATTCCGGAGCCGTGATTTGCATCGGCGCAATCGGTCCTCCTCGTCCAAACATTGTTGGTTGACAAAGCTCCTCCATTGTCGGAAGATCGGGCTGTGGAAGAACATTGTTGTTATTGTTGAGGTGCGGTGGATTATTGTTGTTGACACCTGACATACTTAAATCTTCTCGAGTCTCGGGCTCTTGATAATTAGAAGATCTAGTACGCATACACCTACAAAGGCAAAAGAAAACAATACCAAACACAAAGACAATATATATATGTGACAATCTAACATTTTCAGGTAGTGAAATATTTTCTCGTATAATATTTTGAAACTTATTTTTGTGTTGGTTGACGAACTCACAATTTACGGATTTAAATTTGGGCTTACGTGCATAATTTGGCGTCTTTTACGACTAATCCGGAAACCTTAGGATTACGTATTTACGTTTTTGAACTCCGTTTTTGATGAGACAATTTTTATTGGATTCGTTTTGTGACGTTGATTCATAATTTATAAAAACGTTTTTTGTAAAACGACCCGAGGGCACGCAAATCGAGAAAACTAGAATCAAGAAATACCCGTAAACTAGTGAGATGGGACAAAACACATTGTCCCACCCCACTAGCTTGTATGGGACGGCTAACTTGACACCACAACACAAGGTGGCATCAAGTTTAGCTTACACCTTCCAAGTGTAAGCCTAAGCTTACCTTTCAAGCTAACCATTCCACTTAACCACCAAACTAGCAACTTGTTTTCATTTCCATCTTTCTCACATGCAAAACCAACATCAAACTCTCTCAAACTCCATCTCTTTGCCGTCCACTATTAACCAACAAACATCCCATTTGATCTTTTCTAGCCATAAACCACATGTTTACTAGTTCTATTAAGGTGTTCTCTTGAAGCCTTGATCATTTGGTGGCCATATTAACATCTTTGGAGGTGATTTGCTTATGTCCTAGGGCTGATTTTCCAACCTATGTTCTTGATATTTGATGGTCTTGGAGATACTTGTTGTGTTCATCAAGTTCTTGTCTTCCTAAAACAAGAAATCCACTTGGATGGGTAAAGAAGATCATCCTCTCCATTTTTCTCTTGTTATTTTGTAAAGAACAAATGTATTTTCTTTCATTTTGTATATGTATATGATGTATATATGATGATAAAAATGTTGTGTGGGGATCAAGTGTTGATAAATATGCTTAAAAATGATGATAACCATAAGAAATGAACCTAAAATCTTGATTATTTAGTTGGCTGTATAAAAACAGTAGATAACTAAACGATGAACTGATAAAATTACATGGTTTGATCCATTTACATTAAGTAGAAGATGTTATACACATGTGAGAGTTGGCCATGCAATGGAATCAAAATAATGAGTGAGATATGATCAAAACAAGTTAGGTGGTATAATCTGAATAAGCAGTTTTGTAGGGACTGTTAAGGCAACTTAAACTCAAAATGGGCAGTAGCTATATCTAAGTTAAATGTAGCACATATTATGAAGATCATGTAATCCAAAAATGAGCTTCTAATTCATTATAGAACTCTAGATATGTTAAAAATGGTGAACATGAAGTTAAAAATCAGATTTTTGGAAATAATGTTTATTATTATTATATAAGCACTCACATTATAATGTATAAAATGTAAAAATATAAATCCACTAACTTTAAAACTTATTTATATAAATGTATAAAAGGTTAATTAAATGGGTAAATTATATAAATGGTGGTAAAATAATATTTATAAGTAATAAAAACTATAAACTTGATTTTTACGACTTTTTCGGCTATCGCCGTAAAATTAACGTTTTTCGCCAAATAAAAATTAGACGACCAAACCCGTCTAATGTAAAGTTTATAAAAGTCATATACTGATGTATAAGTAACTAATACAAGTAAAAACCGATAAAAACCAAACTATAAGAATTACGGACATTTACGAGCTAACTAAACATATTGGACCAATAATTGGACTTAATAAGATAAAAACTTGTAAAAAGAACTTATTGGGCTTAACCCATTTGGGCCCAACATGAAAAGTATATATACTGATAATAAAGGTATAAAAGGTATAAAAACAAGTTAAAGAACTTATAAAAGACTTAATGGACTTAAAATAGGTAAAATCGGTAAAACTAGTGAACTAGTAAGACGTTACCAAGACGTAAACACTAAAATGAGTAAACAAGGATGTATAAACCCACTTGATCATCATCATATGTACAAAATCATCATATGTATATTTTTATTTTGATAAAAGTCATTGGACCGAGTCTAAGACCGATTATTATTTATATAGGTTTCCGTGACCGAAGCACGCCCGTAGCCGATAATCCGCCTTTCATTAACAACGTGAGTTCATAGCCTCGCACTCTTTTAAATGTTTTATAAAATGATTTGTAAACCCGCGAGGGAGATAACATGCTAGATTTTTATAAAAATAGAACACAAGTAGTCCCGATTGTATGCTTAATGATATGGACCCGAATGATGCTATTAACCTATATTCAAGACTAAAAGGATTATATTGTAGTTAGGTTATGTCACTTAAAGTCTCATTAGCATGAATTGTGAACTACCGGGATTTGGTAGACGCTTATGCATTTGATAGTACTATTTGGGGACGATCACCCCAGTTCGCGCCTTGACGGTTGATCCCCGTCGTACCACATTGATTGGTAAGCGAATTTATGTATGAGAAGATTCCATAGCGTGATTTTTGTGACGACACGCTAACTTAGATGGGCAAATTGTTTGTCGGGTTCACGGCCCGCTGTTTTCATAGTAAGGTAACAATGTCATGCGGCTAATAATAATCCTACCTAATCTAAATAAAAATGTATCCTATATATGATAACGACGCTATTACGATGAATATATTACCTATCATGGTAATATAGAGACTACGGTCTCATGGACGGTTTCAGATGTATGCTTGATATATATTGCCTGACTAGCAATATGAGGACTTACTTCCGATATTATACTTGTGTTCTGATTTTAAATGATTGTAAATGATTGTTTTTATATAACGGTTTTTATTAAACTCTATGAATTCACTCGGCATTCGCTGATATGATTTTTGCATGTTTTTATCTCATGTGCTTGAAGGTAATCCGGATGGAGATCGACTCTGATGGCCCACACTTAATATTAAAAATGTTCATTCGATCTGTATTTTGTAAACTTAATGACCTGTGTAATTTGGGACCTGTTGTACACTTTTGAAACTTTTTATCGAATGAATGTTTGTTAAACCTTGTACAACCATTTTTATGTGTTGTCTATGATTGGAGTTATTGTGCTATCCCGTAACACTCTGAAAGACCCTTCCGCTGTACCGATACGAAAAATGAGAGTGTTACAGTTTGGTATCAGAGCTCTCGTTGTAGAGAACAAAAGATTTTAAAAACCAAGGTTTTGAACAAAACTTTTCAAAATCTTTTGACAATGAACATTTGAGAAAATATTTGAAAAATCTTTTGACTATAACGGTGCCAGAGATCTCCGACGTTACCTTCAAGCCCTATTGAGAAGATATATATTTTGATATATATAATATAATTTATATATATGTATATATCGTGATTTCATTATGTAATTGTTTAACTAGTATGTTATCCTAATACGAGATATATATATATGCAGATTGTCATGGCTGACCCTAATATTCCTGTAGAAAGCCATGCTATTCCCGAACCTAATATAGAAGATGATCCTTATTTAGACTTAGTAGATTATGATATCGATGATGAGGAGGAACCATTTGAGGATCCCGAGCCCGAGTTAGGACTAGGAGATCAGATTGCCCCTCAGGTTGACTTAGTAGAGAATGATATTGAGAATGTGGATATTGAGAATGCTGAAATTGAGAACGATGATGAGATTGGGTTAGATAATTTAGATGACGAGATAGACGACGAGGATGTCGAGGAGGATGTAGGTATAGATGTTGAGGTTGATGACGATGAGGAAGCTGAGCTTATTTATCCGTATGATGTTCCAGAGGGCGAGCCTTTGCCCCCACCAGTTTGTTTGTCTGATTCTGAGGATGAGTTACCTAGGGATGAAATGTCTGAATCATCTGAATCTGATTCTGAATCAGAGGAGGATGAGGATGACGATGCACCTGACGGTACTGATGGTATTGCTACTCGTAGACGTGAGATAGGAGAGTCGTCTAGTACTCGAGAGGCTACTCATATTGATGGTCTTGCACCATGGGCCTTGAGACGTGATCTAGATGCTTCCCGTGTTAAGAATTGTGTGACAGAGGTTGGATTAGGTGTTGTTTAGACTCAGGTTGCTTATTTGGAGTCGAAGACTAAGGTGGGAGAGAAAGAGCGGGAATTGCTTAGTTTAGATTTAAGTGATGTAGAACGTGGTTTGAATGAGGCTTTTAGGAGGTTATCGGTGTTGGAAAGTGGTGAGTATGCTGCTATATAGAGAAAGGTGAATACTATGTAGATTCAGTTGAGTGTGGCTCGTGCGATGCGTGAGAAAGCTGAGAAGGAGTTGAATATATCCGTGGGTTGGAACAGTAGATTTTATTCTGACATGGTTGAAAGAGGAGTAATCCGTAAGCGCCCAACTGAAGATGTGTCTAGTGATCGTCCGACGAAGATTCAGAAGACGATGGATGATGGACCATCTGGCGGTTCTCAGTAGACCAGTCTGTGTATAGTAGTGACCTTTATATCTTTTGTGCTTGTAGCTTTGACTGAACCGACTTGTTAGTAGTAGACTTGGCACGAATTTTGAGTGTATATAGTGCTAGAACTTTGATATGGGATGTAACTAAGACAATACTTTTGTTTCAGATCGAATGAAATATGTATCTTGTCTTGAATTCCATATTGTGCCTTATTTGTATCTTGATTATGAATTCGATCCATATTATATGAATCCTTGTTGGGTGAATGCTTAATATTTTGAAATTGTGGAATTATAGAACTATGCCGCCCAAGAAGGCTGTGAATGAGGATGATGTACGTAGGATTATTACGGAGCAAGTTACCACATCTATGACTGAATTTATGGCAAATGCTAGAAATGAAGCTGGCGGTAGTGGAGCTGGCGGTAGTGGAGCTGGCGATAGTGGAGCTGGCGGTAGTGGAATTGGCGGTACTAATGTGAATGTGAATGCTAATAATGTGAATGCTAATGCTGGAGGAAATGTAGGAGGACTTGGAACTAATGCACCTGAAGTCGGTGGCTGTACTTATGTGACGTTCATGAAGTGTGAACCTCTACCTTTTAATGGAACTGAAGGTGCTGTAGGACTAAGCCAATGGATTGAGAAGATTGAATCGGTGTTTAGGATTAGTAAGTGTAAGGAGGAAGATAAGGTGAATTTTGCTATGGCTACTCTTAAAGGTCGTGCGTTGACTTGGTGGAACGGTAGAATTGCTTTCATGGGTCTTGATGCTGCTAATGCTACTCCTTGGGCTGAAATTAAGAAGTGGATGACTTTGGAGTTTTGTCCTCGTAGTGTGATTATTAGGTTAGAACAAGAGTTGATTCATCTAAGAATGAAAGGTGTGGACATTGATAGTTACACGAATTGATTCCATAAGTTGGCCTTTCTATGTCCTCGATTGGTTGAACCCGAAGAGATCCGAATTGAGCAATATGTTAAAGGGTTGACCAGGAATATCCGGGGGGACGTGACATCATCTAAACCACTGACCATTGATGATGTTGTTCGAATGGCTTACCGACTCATTGGACAGATAATTCAGGATAAGGAAGATGAAGCCCGTGTTGGTGAGAAAAGAAAGGGAGACGGTGAGCGTGTAGATAGAGGTGATAATAGGAAGAATTTCAATCGCCGTCAGAACAAGAGAAAGGGGAATGCAAATGCTCTTACCAACAATACACCGCGCAACGATGACAGATGTCCTAAGTGTGGCAACAAGAGGCATGCTGGCGACTGCTGGAAGTGCCGAAATTGCGGAAAGCTTGGACACAAGGTACAAAGGTGTAAGAAGGGAACCATTTGCTTCAACTGTAATGAAGAAGGTCATAGGAAATCGGAATGCCCCAAGTTGAAAGCGATTGTACCTGGAAGAAACCCCCAGGGTGGTATCTACCAACTTGGAACAAATTGAGGTGAAGAAAGAGGATCCGAATGTCGTTACCGGTACGTTTTTACTCAACAATCATTATGTTGTTGCTTTATTCGATTCGGGTGCCGATAGGAGCTTTGTATCCACTAAATTTAGTGCCCTTATTGATATTGAACCTGTTGAGATAAGTACCAGTTACGAGGTGGAATTGGCTGATGGTAAATTAGTGAAAACTAATAAGCTATTAGAAGGATGCTCTCTAAATCTCTTAAACCATTCCTTTCCGATTGATTTGATGTTGATAGAATTAGGTAGTTTTGATATTATTATTGGTATGGATTGGTTGTCGTTGAATAATGCTACTATTTTATGTGGAGAGAAGAAGGTTAAGATTCCTCTTAGGAATAGGACGTTAGTAATTGATGGTAGTCGTGGTGAATCCCGTTTGAAAATCGTTTCATGTATTAAAGTCCAAAAGTACATCAGGAACGGTTGTGAGTTATTCTTAGCTCAAGTGACCGGGAATGAGTCTAGGGAGAAACGATTGGAAGATGTACCTATTATTTGTGAATTTCCTGAGGTATTTCCTAAATATTTACCCGGACTTCCACCGATAAGGCAAGTAGAGTTTCAAATCGATTTAATTCCTGGTGCTGCACCGGTGGCACGTGCGCCTTACCGATTAGCCCCTTCTGAATTAAAGGAGTTATCTGAGCAACTTAAGGAGTTGTCTGATAAAGGTTTTATTCGACCGAGCTCGTCGCCTTGGGGAGCTCCAGTCTTGTTCGTTAAGAAGAAGGATCGATCTTTTCGTATGTGCATTGATTATAGGGAACTGAATAAGTTGACAATTAAAAATCGATATCCTTTACCTAGGATTGATGATTTGTTTGATCAACTGCAAGGATCTAGTGTGTATTCTAAGATAGATTTGCGGTCAGGATATCATCAACTTCGCGTCCGTGAAGAAGATATACCTATAACTGCATTTAGAACTCGTTATGGACACTATGAATTTCAAGTAATGCCATTTGGGTTAACTAACGCACCTGCGGTTTTCATGGATTTAATGAATCGAGTGTGCAAGCCCTACTTGGATAAATTTGTGATTGTGTTTATTGAAGATATTCTAATCTATTCTAAGAATGAAGATGAGCATAGAGAACATTTGAGGATTGTTTTGAAATTGTTGAAGGATGAAAGATTGTATGCTAAGTTTTCGAAGTGTGATTTCTGGTTAGATTATGTGTAATTTCTTGGTCATGTGATTAACAGAGATGGAATTCATGTTGATCCTGCAAAGGTTGAAGCTATTAAGAATTGGTCTGCACCGACAACGCCAACGGAAGTGCGACAGTTCTTAGGATCGGCTGGCTATTATAGGCGATTCATTAAAGAATTTTCTTTAATAGAATTTTCTTTATGTAGTGCGCCAATCTTATCATTACCCGACGGGAGTGAAGATTTTGTAGTGTATTGTGATGCATCTCTTAGAGGTTATGGAGCTGTTTTGATGCAGAGAGAGAAAGTGATAGCTTATGCTTCTAGGAAATTAAGGAAGAATGAGGAGAATTATACTACTCATGATCTTGAATTAGGAGCTGTAGTCTTTGCTCTTAGGTTGTGGAGACATTATCTGTATGGCACCAAGTGTACGGTATTCACCGATCACAAAAACCTACTGTATATTCTCGACCAGAAGGATTTGAACATGAGGCAATGAAGATGGATAGAGTTGTTAAGTGATTATGACTGTGATATAAAATATCACCCAGGAAAAGCCAATGTTGTTGCTGATGCGTTGAGTAGGAAAGATAGAGAGCCTATCAGGGTGCGTTCTCTAGTCTTGACCGTGCACAATAATTTGCCTGAGCAAATTAGAAATGCGCAGATAGAAGCTTGTAAGAAGGAGAATTTTGTTAATGAAGGGTTATGAGGAGAAGGAGATCCTTTAGAGGTTAGAGCTGATGGAGTGAAATGCTTAAGAGGTCGTATGTGGATACCTAAGTATGGAGGCTTAAGAGATTTGATTATGTTAGAATCCCATAAATCTAAGTATTCCATTCATCAGGGATCTGATAAGATGTACCATGATTTGAAGAAGTTGTACTGGTGGCCGAATATGAAAGCTGACATAGCTATGTATGTTCTTCAATGCTTGACTTGTGCTAGAGTTAAAGCGGAACATCAAAAGCCATCAGGACTACTTCAACAACCAAAGATTCCTGAATGGAAGTGGGAGCGAATTACAATGGACTTTATCACCAAGCTTCCTAGAACATCATCTGGAAACAATTAGATTTGGGTTATTGTCGATAGACTGACCAAATCAGCACACTTCATTCCGGTTAAGGAGCAGTTCTCACTGGAGAAGCTGACTCGAATATACCTTGATAATGTTGTATGCAAACATAGAGTGCCTGTATCGATCATTGCAGATCGAGATCCTAGATTCGCATCGAATTTTTGGAAATCTCTCCAAAGATCTTTGGGAACGAATCTCGATATGAGCACTGCTTATCACCCCCATACTGATGGGCAGAGTGAAAGGACGATACAAACACTTGAAGATATGTTGAGAGCTTGTGTGTTAGACTTTGGTAAGAATTGGGATAAACATTTGTCGTTAGCAGAGTTTTCGTATAACAATAGTTACCATTCTAGTATTAAGGTTGCACCGTTTGAAGCTTTGTATGGTAGGAAGTGTAGATCTCCTGTATGTTGGAGTGAAGTTGGGGATACCCAGCTCACGGGACCGGAATTGATCCGGGAGACTATGGAGATGATAGTTCAGATTAAGAAGAGGTTGTTGACTGCCCGTAGTAGACAGAAAAGTTACGCGGATGTGCGGCGGAAGCCAATGGAGTTTGAAGTGGGTGACCGAGTAATGTTGAAAGTATCACCATGGAAAGGCGTTATAAGATTTGGAAAGCGAGGAAAATTGAATCCCCGTTATATTGGACCCTTTAAGATTTTATCTAGAGTAGGTCTGGTGGCTTACAAACTAGAGTTACCCCCAGAACTTCATGGTGTTCACAACACATTCCATGTATCTAATCTGAAGAAATGTCTAGCAGTGAGTGATGAGAAAATTCCGTTAGGTAAGGTTCGAATAGATGGGAAGTTGCATTTTATCGAAGAGCCCGTAGAAGTTATGGACCGCGAGGTAAAGCAACTGAAACAAAGTCGGATACCTATTTTCAAGATCCGATGGAATTCAAAGCATGGACCGGAGTATACATGGGAACGAGAGGATAAAATGTGGAAGAAATATCCGCACCTCTTCGATTTCAATAAGAAACGGACATCCAAATGAAATGGATCACGAGGACGTTGATCCCTTTTAGGAGGAAAAGCTGTGACAATCTAACATTTTCAGGTAGTGAAATATTTTCTCGTATAATATTTTCTCGTATAATATTTTGAAACTTATTTTTGTGTTGGTTGACGAACTCACAATTTACGGATTTAAATTTGGGCTTACGTGCATAATTTGGCGTCTTTTACGACTAAACCGGAAACCTTAGGATTACGTATTTACGTTTTTGAACTCCGTTTTTGATGAGACAATTTTTATTGGATTCGTTTTGTGACGTTGATTCATAATTTATAAAAACGTTTTTCGTAAAACGACCCGAGGGCACGCAAATCGAGAAAACTAGAATCGAGAAATACCCGTAAACTAGTGAGATGGGACAAAACACATTGTCCCACCCCACTAGCTTGTATGGGACAGCTAACTTGACACCACAACACAAGGTGGCATCAAGTTTAGCTTACACCTTCCAAGTGTAAGCCTAAGCTTACCTTTCAAGCTAACCATTCCACTTAACCACCAAACTAGCAACTTGTTTTCATTTCCATATTTCTCACATGCAAAACCAACATCAAACTCTCTCAAACTCCATCTCTCTATTAACCAACAAACATCCCATTTGATCTTTTCTAGCCATAAACCACATGTTTACTAGTTCTATTAAGGTGTTCTCTTGAAGCCTTGATCATTTGGTGGCCATATTAACATCTTTGGAGGTGATTTGATTATGTCCTAGGGCTGATTTTCCAACCTATGTTCTTGATATTTGATGGTTTTGGAGATACTTGTTGTGTTCATCAAGTTCTTGTCTTCCTAAAACAAGAAATCCACTTGGATTGGTAAAGAAGATCATCCTCTCCATTTTTCTCTTGTTATTTTGTAAAGAACAAATGTATTTTCTTTCATTTTGTATATGTATATGATGTATATATGATGATAAAAATGTTGTGTGGGGATCAAGTGTTGATAAATATGCTTAAAAATGATGATAACCATAAGAAATGAAGCTAAAATCTTGATTATTTAGTTGGCTGTATAAAAACAGTAGATAACTAAAAGATGAACTGATAAAATTGCATGGTTTGATCCATTTACAGTACGTAGAAGATGTTATACACATGTGAGAGTTGGCCATGCAATGGAATCAAAATAATGAGTGAGATATGATCAAAACAAGTTAGGTGGTATAATCTGAATAAGCAGTTTTGTAGGGACTGTTAAGGCAACTTAAACTCAAAATGGGCAGTAGCTATAACTACGTTAAATGTAGCACATATTATGAAGATCATGCCAACCAAAAATGAGCTTCTAATTCATTATATAACTCTAGATATGTTAAAAATGGTGAACATGAAGTTAAAAATCAGATTTTTGGTAATAATGTTTATTATTATTATATAAGCACTCACATTATAATGTATAAAATGTAAAAATATAAACCCACTAACTTGTAAAACTTATTTATATAAATGTATAAAAGGTTAATTAAATGGTTAAATTATATAAATGGTGGTAAAATAATATTTATAAGTAATAAAAACTATAAACTTGATTTTTACGACTTTTTCGGCTATCGCCGTAAAATTAACGTTTTTCGCCAAATAAAACTTAGACGACCAAACCCGTCTAATGTAAAGTTTATAAAAGTCATATACTGATGTATAAGTAACTAATACAAGTAAAAACCGATAAAACCCGAACTATAAGAATTACGGACATTTACGAGCTAACTAAACATATTGGACTAATAATTGGACTTAATAAGATAAAAACTTGTAAAAAGAACTTATTGGGCTTAACCCATTTGGGCCCAACATGAAAAGTATATATACTGATAATATAGGTATAAAAGGGATTAAAACAAATTAAAGAACTTATAAAAGACTTAATGGACTTAAAATAGGTAAAATCGGTAAAACTAGTGAACTAGTAAGACGTTACCAAGACGTAAACACTAAAATGAGTAAACAAGGATGTATAAACCCACTTGATCATCATCATATGTACAATATCATCCTATGTATATTGTTATTTTGATAAAAGTCATTGGACCGAGTCTAAGACCGATTATTATTTATATAGGTTTCCATGACCGAAGCACGCCCGTAGCCGATAATTCGCCTTTCATTAACAACGTGAGTTCGTAGCCTCGCACTCTTTTAAAAGTTTTATAAAATGATTTGTAAACCCGCGAGGGAGATAACATGCTAGATTTTTATAAAAATAGAACACAAGTAGTCCCGATTGTATGCTTAATGTTATGGACCCGAATGATGCTATGACCCTATATTCAAGACTAAAAGGATTATTAGTAGTTAGGTTATGTCACTTAAAGTCCCATTAGCATGAATTGTGAACTACCAGGATTTGGTAGACGCTTATGCATTTGATAGTACTATTTGGGGACGATCACCCCAGTTCGCGCCTTGACGGTTGATCCCCGTCGTACCACATTGATTGGTAAGCGAATTTATGTATGAGAAGATTCCATAGCATGATTTTTGTGACGACACGCTAACTTAGATGGGCAAATTGTTTGTCGGGTTCGCGACCCGCTGTTTTCATAGTAAGGTAACAATGTCATGCGGCTAATAATAATCCTACCTAATCTAAATAAAAATGTATCCTATATATGATAACGACGCTATTACAATGAATATATTACCTATCATGGTAATATAGAGACTACGGTCTCATGGACGGTTTCAGATGTATGCTTGATATATATTGCCTGACTAGCAATATGAGGACTTACTTCCGATATTATACTTGTGTTCTGATTTTAAATGATTGTAAATGATTGTTTTTATATAACGGTTTTAATTAAACTCTATGAATTCACTCGGCATTCGCTGATATGATTTTTGCATGTTTTTATCTCAGGTGCTTGAAGGTAATCCGGATGGAGATCGACTCTGATGGCCCACACTTAATATTAAAAATGTTCATTCGATCTGTATTTTGTAAACTTAATGACCTGTGTAATTTGGGACCTGTTGTACGCTTTTGAAACTTTTTATCGAATGAATGTTTGTTTAACCTTGTATAACCATTTTTATGTGTTGTCTATGATTGGAGTTATTGTGCTATCCCGTAACACTCTGAAAGACCCTTCCGCTGAACCGATACGAAAAATGAGAGTGTTACAATATACACAATAAAAATAATTTTTTTTTGGATATTTGAAATTTTTAATTTTTATTGATCTTTATCAATTTTTTTAATTTTTTATGGTTTTTTGAATTTTTTTTATATGCAAGAAAAATAACGCTCACAAGTGAACGGATCCCAAAAAGCAACGCGTCTTTCACAGAAAACCGTTAATCTTTACGAAAAGAGCCGGCAGCGGCGCCATTTAATACAAGGCTTTTGGCCCGTATAAAAAGATTTCGTTTAAGTATGTCTCTTCGAATTGATCTAGGTTTCAAGTGTGACTCAGCTGTTCTTTGGTGAAACTAAAGTTGTGTCGTTGTAGTATTAAAAAGTGCAGAACAATTAAAGCAAAATGACTTTAAAGTAAATCTAAAATCTAACTTAAAATAAATGATGGGAATTTATAGCGAGGCTAAAAGTAAATGGCACTTAATTAAATCTAAACTAATTAAATGTAAAAGGTGCAATATTTAAAACTTAGAAAAATAAAATAATTAAATAACTTGAAATTAAAAGCGTGACGAGAATTAAAATATGACAAAGTATTAAAATGAGAATGTAAAAATTAAACAAGACAAAATATAAAAACCACCCTAATCGGAATATATTCCGATCAGACTCACCATCGGAATGTACTCAATACTCCCAATCGGAATGTTGATTGGAACCCCTAATCGGAATAATGTCAGCTCTTCTGATCGGAATATGTAATAGACCCTGGTCGGAATGCTGATCGGAAACCTAAGATCGGAATATCGTCACCTATCCTGATCGGAATACCAAACGAGCACCTCGATCGGAATGTGGAATGGAAACCCAATCGGAATGCTGTCACAACTCCTAATCGGAATACTCAAAGCTCACACTGATCGGAATACCAAAGCCCTCCAAATCGGAATGTTTTAAACCTTTTTCCGACCAAGCCAAGGAGCTATGGTCGGATTGTGAAACCCCTTTCCGATTTACCAGATCGGAATACCGTAGAAAAAGAACAAAATAAGCTGGAAAAAATAAGCTATAACTCAAATAAGCACAAGTCTAAAATCCTAAACAAAACCGTATGAGAAAAAGCTATTAAGCTTCAATTTAAAGACTTTTGAAACACGAAAAGAAAAAGGTTTACGAAAAACAAACTTTTATATAAAAATAACTTTTATAAAAAACTTAAGAAACTTAAAATAAACACCAATAAGCTATAAAAATCAATGATCTAAAGCAATCAAAAGCATAAAAACACAATCTTTAATCAAATAAGCAAGATAATAAACACATAAACATAAAGATCAAGCAAGAAAGAAAGGTAGAATGAGAGATAAAAACAAGAAAATTAAAGAACACTTACTTGGAAATTAAAGGTATTAAAAGTGCAAGACAAGTATTTAAATTTGACATGAAAATTAAATGTGCATAAAAGTAAAGGTGGAAGAACTAGTGTCACTCTAGCCAACAAAACTAATGAAATGAAAATGAGGGGTATTTATAGGAGATTAGGAAGGTGTTTAGAGGAAGCTTCCTCCCCTCCTTCCTTTCTTCTTAATTGCATCTTAGTCCTTTTCTTCTTAATCTTCATTTAATTGCACCATTAGTCCTTAAGCCTTTGAATCTTCTTTAATCTTAGACTTTAATGACTTTTTGGCTCGGGATTTCTTAGAACTCGTCTTTTAATTCTTCAATAAATAAGACTTGAGTTCTTCGGCTTTAAGTAAACTTCCGTCTTTTGACTTTTTCTTCGATAAATCTTCAGAATTGGTCTTGGACTTCCGTTCTTTTTGCACTCTTGACTTCTTGACTTCATATTTCATCTTTTTCTTCAATAAAAGCCCGTAAATGCCCGTGTTTTCTCAACTTTTCACCTTTTTGTCCTATATCACAACAAAAACACAAACCACACATAATTCCGACATAAAAGACATAAAATACACGTTTTGGCTCGGTTATTATTGTAATTAAGTGGTAAAAAGGATGGGTATTTACACACCTATCAATTGGAATCAATAGATCCAATCTATTTTTGATTGTTTCTGGTATTCCATAGGAATCAACAGATTTAATTAATTATCCTTGTTTTCGCTACATCAGTTGGTATCAAAAGCTGAAGTTCCTGATTAAGATGTATCTAAGGAGAAGTAGGAATCTTCAGGGTGTTTATGAACAAGAATTGGAGGAGCTTGTTATGCCAAGATTGGAGAAGAGATTGGATTAGTTAATTAATCAATTGACTGGTCGGATGGATCACTTGATGAACAAGCGTGGTGACCGTAACGGTTGGGGTACCGAAGATGAAGAGCCAGAAAACCCATTTGTTGATCTCGATGACGGTGATGATGATGTCGTTTGTGGTTATTATGAAGCAACTATGGTTTATGATGAAGAGCCCGAGGAAGAAAATGATGTGCCATCTTTCGATGTTATGTTAGGTGTAGAAGAAAAATCAATGGCAGTTTATGATACCGATCTTGAAGATGTCATTGAGGAGGAAAAATGATTTTTTTGGGGATGGACGATTTGGTGGCAAATAAGATAACATCGAATATATTATAGTTGTGGCTAATGATCTTAGTGTAGAGTATTCAAAACCCGCTGTTCTCAAACCCTTATGAGTTACTTTGGTTGCAGAAAAGTAAATGGGTGGATGTTAGTATCTTGATTGAAAAAAACATATATCAAGAAGCCACACCCCATGGTCGATAAGTTTGGTTTAAAGACAATCAAGGTTCGAGGTAGATTCATTATAAATAAAGGGAATTTGATGCAAGGGATACAAATTTGGATGCTACGAGTACAAGGGACGAGCGACACAAACTCGAGGAAGATTTTTTTTTGAAGTGAGGGAGAATGGTGGAGGAACATAAAAATAAACTGGTTATTTAGTTTAGTTTTGTGGTATCTTTTATTTAGTAATCTTATTTTGTGTTTTTCAAGAATAATATTTTTATCTTTTTCCCCAAGTTTAGTTTTCCTATAAAATTAGGACTTGGGTTTATTGTATTGAATTATTATGAAGCTATGAATAGAAAAATACAGACTATTAGTCTTTTGTTAATAAACTTAAATACAGGTTAGGGTTTATTGTTCGATTTCATCCAAATAATTGGGTATTCGATGAATGAACGATTGTTGGAGTTTGCCTGATTATCAGTATTCTTTTGAATCAACGATGGTCGGAAGAAATTATTTCTAGTATTCATTGGAATCAATAAATCCAATTTATCTATCTTTGATTGTTTCTCGTATTCCCTAGGAATCAACAGATTCAATTAATTATACTTGTTTTCGCAGATGGAGGAACATAAAAACAAACTGGTTATTTAGTTTAGTTTGTGGTATCTTTTATTTAGTAATCTTATTTTACGTTTTTCAAGAATAATATTTTTATCTTTTTCCCCAAGTTTAGTTCTCTTATAAAATTAGGACTTGGGTTTATTGTATTGAATTATTATGAAGCTATGAATAAAAAATACAGACTTTTAGTCTTTTGTTAATAAACTTAAATCCGGGTTAGGGTTTATTGTTCGATTTCATCCAAATAATCGGGTATTCGTCGAATCAACGATTGTTGGAATTTGCCTGATTATCGGTATTCTTTTGAATCAACGATAGTTAGAAAAAATTATTTCTAATATTCATTAGAATCAATAGATCCAGTTTATCTATCTTTTATTGTTTATGGTATTCCCTAGGAATCAACAGATTCAATTAATTATCCTTGTTTTCGCTACATTAGTTGGTATCAAGAGCCGAAGTTCCTGATTAAGATGTATCCAAGGAGAAGTAGGAATCTTCAGGGTGTGTATAAACAAGAATTGGAGGAGCGTGTTATGGCAAGATTGGAGGAGAGATTGGATCATTTAATTAATCAAATGACTGGCCAGATGGATCACTTGATGAACAAGCGTGGTGATCGTAACGGTGGGGTACTGAAGATGAAGAGCCATAAAACCCATCTGTTGATCCCGATGACGATGATGATGATGTCGTTTGTGGTTATTATGAAGCAGCTCCGGTTTATGATGAAGAGCCCGAGAAAGAAAATGATGTGCCATCTTTGGATGTTATGTTAGGTGTAAAAGAAGAATCAATGGCAGTTTATGATACCGATCTTGAAGATGTCATTGAGGAGGAAAAATGATTTTTTGGGGACGACGATTTGGTGGCAAAGAAGAGAACATCGAATATGTTATAGTTGTGGCTAATGATCTTAGTGTATAGTATTCAAACCCCGCTGTCTCAAACCCTTATGAGTTACTTTCGTTGCAGAAAAGTAAATGGGTGAATGTTAGTATCTTGATTGAAAAAAACATATATCAAAAAGCCACAACCATGGTCGATAAGTTTGGTTTAAAGACGATCAAGGTTCGAGGTAGATTCATTATAAATAAAGGGAATTTGATGCAAGCGATACAAATTTCGATGCTACGAGTACAAGGGACGAGCGACACAAACTCGAGGACGAGTTTTTTGAAGTGAGGGAGAAGGGTGGAGGAACATAAAAATAATCTGGTTATTTAGTTTAGTTTATGGTATCTTTTATTTAGTAATCTTATTTTGTGTTTTTCAAGAATAATATTTTTATCTTTTTCCCCAAGTTTAGTTTTCCTATAAAATTAGGACTTGGGTTTATTGTATTGAATTACTATGAAGCTATGAATAAAAAAATACAGACTTTTTGTCTTTTGTTAATAAACTTAAATCCAGGTTAGGGTTTATTGTTCGATTTCATCCAAATAATCGGGTATTCGTTGAATCAACGATTGTTGGAGTTTTCCTGATTATCAGTATTCTTTTGAATCAACGATAGTTGAAAGAAATTATTTCTAGTATTCATAGGAGTCAATATTTTCAATTTATCTATCTTTGATTGTTTATGGTATTCCCTAGGAATCAACAGATTCAATTAATTATCCTTGTTTTCGCTGATGGAGGAACATAAAAACAAACTGGTTATTTAATTTAGTTTGTGGTATCTTTTCTTTAGTAATCTTATTTTGTGTTTGTCAAGAATAATATTTTTATCTTTTCCCGCAAGTTTAGTTTTCCTATAAAATTAGGACTTGGGTTTATTGTATTGAATTATCATGAAGCTATGAATAAAAAAATACAGATTTTTAGTATTTTGTTAATAAACTTAAATCCAGGTTAAGGTTTATTGTTCGATTTCATCCAAATAATCGGGTATTCGTTGAATCAACAATTGTTGGAGTTTGCCTGATTATCGGTATTCTTTTGAATCAATGATAGTTGGAAGAAATTGTTTCTAGTATTCATTGGAATCAATAGATCCAATTTATCTATCTTTGATGGAGGATCATATAAATAAACTTGTTATTTACTTTATTTGTGGTATCTTTTATTTTGTTTTCATATTTTGTGATATCTTTTATTTAGTTTTCTTATTTTTTGTTTTTGGGAAAATATTGTTATATTTTTCCCCAAGTTTAGTTTTCCTATAAAATTAGGACTTGAGTTTATTGTATGGATTATTCAGTTATAATAAAAAAACATAGACTTTTTGTCTTTATCTTTTGGTTAATTGACTTAAGCCTGGGTTTAGGTTTTCTTGTTCGATTTTCATCCTAATAACCGGTATTCGTTTGAATCAACGGTTTTTGGATTTTCCTAATTATCGGAATTCTATTGAATCAATGATAGTTGGAAGATTGTTTATGGTATTCTTTTTGAATCAACAATTTCAATTTATATATCTTGTTCTTTCGCTACACCAGTTGGTATCAGAGCCATGTGTTCTAAGAATTGAACCCTTCAACTACTTTGAATACCTAAAGATAAAATACACTCAAGTTTTCAAATACATAACAACTCCTGATACTAATAGCCATGTGTCCATATCCAAATTCATAAATGTTGTAAGAGCCAAGTCCATGCTCCTTGAGGCGGCGAAACCTCAACATTCATATAGGTGGTTCCTCTTTAGTTCATGCTCTTGCTTCAACACTTTTTCAAAGACATTAACCATTGAGAAGTTTATAGCTTCATCCTCCTTCAACAAGTACAAGCACATCCTTGGGATGATATACATGTGCTTCAGTCCCGTGAATGTTCAGCTTTCCATATTAAACTCAACTCCCAAGTTTCCTCAGGAGGGAGTTGGGCTTCCTAGCATTCAGTGACTAGAGTGTACTTTTAAACCCATCCCTTCAGTAGACTTAATAACCAAGTCTCTAGCCAATCCCTTCGTCAAGTGATCAGCTAAATTTTGTTGAGACCTCACAAACTCTATTGAAATCACCCCATTAATTATTACTTCACGAATCATGCTATGTCTAACACCTAAGTGTCTAGACTTACCATTGTACATTTGGTTATATGCCTTAGCCAATGTAGCTGCACTATCACAATGGATAGAAATGGGTGCCATAGGTTTGACCCACAATAGAATCTCAAGAAGCAAGTTTCTCAACCATCCAGCTTCTTTGCCACCAGCTGCTAGAGCCACTAACTCAGATTCTATGGTAGAGCTAGTAATGCAAGTTTTTTTCTTGGATGCCCAAGAAATTGCACCACCACCAAGAAGGAATACCCAGCCACTTGTGGATGAATTATCCTCAGTATTGCTGATCCAACTTGCATTAGTGTAACCTTCCAACACTGAAGGATATCCAGTATATGACAAACAATAATCCATTGTTCCTTTGAAATACTTCAGTACCATCTGAATTGCTTGCCAATGCTAAGTACTAGGATTACTAGTGTACCTACTCAGTTTACCCACATCAAATGCAATGTCAGGCGTAGTACTAGTCATGACATACATCAAGTAACCAATCACCCTAGAATACTCAAGCTGGGAGACAGCCTGACCATTGTTAGGCATCAGTTTCTCACTTGTATCTATTGGTGTACTCACTGGAGTACAATCAATGTGAATGAATTTCTTCAGTACCTTCTCAATATAATGAGACTGAGAAATTACAATACCATCACTTTCATGTTTGATCCTTATGCCAAGGATAACATCAGCCTCCCCCATGTCTTTCATGGAGAACTTTGATGACAAAAATTCCTTTCTAATCAACCTTAGCTTGGTCAGTACCAAAGATTAACATGTCATCAACATATAGGCAAATGATGACTCCTTTACCAGATTCATCAAATTTACTATATACACATTTGTCAGCTTGGTTAAGTGAATAACCATTAGACAAAACCACTTCATCAAATTTCTGGTGCCATTGCTTAGGTACCTGCTTCAGTTCATATAAGGACTTAATCAGTTTACACACCTTGCCTTGAGGTTGGTTCATATAAACCCCCTCATCCAAATCACCATTCAAGAATGTTGTCTTCACATTCATCTAATGAATAATCAGATTGTGAATACTTGCTAGAGCAATCAGCATTCTTATGGTACTGATACGTGCTACTGGAGCATAAGTATCAAAATAGTCTATCCCTGACTTTTGTTTAAAGCCTTGAATGACTAACCTTGCCTTGAACTTTTCAACAGTTCCATCTACCTTCATTTTCCTTTTGAAAATCCATTTGTTACCAAGTGGATTGCAACCTGGAGGTAGATCAAACAACACCCAAGTGTTGTTGCCCATGATGGAATCCATCTCATGATTTATTGCTTCTTTCCAGAAAGCAAAATCCTAGGATTTCATTGCTTCATCAAATGTTTTGGGATCATCCTCAACATTCAAGCAATAAGAGTATTGATCAGAGACCTCAACTCTTGTCCCTTCAACTAAATATAGTTGGAAATCATGCCCAGAGTTCCTTGGATTCCTATGCCTTGTTCTTCTTCTAAGCTTAGGCTCAGGTTGCTAAACCACAACCTCATCAGTGACCCTTTCACGTTCCACTGAAGCACCAATGTCCTCAGCTTCAGCAAGAGTCCTAAGGTTTAGTCTAGGGACTGATGAGACCTTGTTTCATCAAAGTTAGCATCCCTTGATTCAATGATTGAGTTTACAGAAACTGAATCATTAGGTTCAATAACATATAACATATAAGCCTTGGAGTGTTCAACATATCCAACAAAGATTTCAATGCCTCTTTCACACAAGGTTTTTACCTTTGGATCAGGGAGTCTTACAACAGCCCTACAACCCCAAACCTTGAGATAGTTCAAGTTTGGTTTCCTTTTAGTCCAGAGTTCATAAGGGGTAAGTCTGTTCCTTTGGTTGGGAACCCTGTTTAGTAAATAGCAAGCTGTTAACATAGCTTCACCCCAAAACCCTTGACTCAATCCTGAATAGGATAACATGGAGTTAACCATTTCTATCAGTATTCTATTTTCCCTTTCAGATATACCATTTTGTTGAGGGGTATAGGGAGTAGTCGCTTCATGGATAATACCAACAGACTGAAAATACTTAGCATCCATGTACTCACCTCCCCTATCAGTCCTAAATCTTTTGATTTGGACTCCTTTTTGTAATTCAACTTTAGTTTTAAATACTTTAAATTTATCTAATGCTTCATCCTTAGTATGTAACAAGTAAACATATCAAAACCTAGAAGCATCATCAATAAATGTTACCAAGTATTTCTTATTCCCTAATGAGGGAGTAGCAAGAAAATCACATAAATCACTATGGATTAGCTCTAAAACTTCAGTTTTACGTTTTACATCTTGAAATAGTTTCTTAGTTATTTTGTTCAACATGCAAGTCTGACACTTTTCAGTGTCCATGTCAAATATTGGTATTAGCCCATCCGTAGACATAGTTTGCATCCTCTTAAAGTGGACATAGCCCAGTCTAGCATGCCAAAGTGAAGAATCCTTCAGTTTACTGGCGGACACTGAGGTTGAACAAATATTTGCATTACCAGCACTAACTGAGTTAATACTAGTGGTTGTTTCATGAACAATATTAAGCCTGAACATGTGATTGCTCAAATAACCAAAACCAATAAACACACCATGTTTAGATAAACAAAATTATTAGATTCAATCACTTGTTTATAACCACAATTATTTAAAACACTACTAGAAACCAAATTCTTCCTAATATTAGGAACATACAAAACATTAAACAAGCTAACAATCTTTCCTGAACTAAACTTAAGATCTACACAACCACGTCCATGCACTAGGGATGTTGACTCATTTCCCATGTGAAGAATAGATCCATCATTCAATGACTCATAAGTCTTGAACCAGCATCTATCTTTACACACATGAATAGTTTCTCCAGAATCAAACCACCACGCAACATCATCATCCTACACAAAATAAGCTTCAGATACATATGTAACATAATAAATCTGAAGAGATTCATTAAATATATTCTGACCTTTCAGTGTTGTGTTGTTAGAACCAATCACTGAACCATTTTTGCCTGATCCACTAGCTTTTCTGCCAGTACCAACACCTTTGCAATCCTTTTTAAAGTGTCCAGGTTTCCCACACTTCTAACTAGCCACTGAGGACTTCTTGTTTGGATTAGTTTTGGTGTTATTGTAACACTCTCATTTTTCGTATCGGTACAGCGGAAGGGTCTTTCAGAGTGTTACGGGATAGCACAATAACTCCAATCATAGACAAAACATAAAAATGGTTGTACAAGGTTTAACAAACATTCATTCGATAAAAGTTTCAAAAGCGTACAACAGGTCCCAAATTATACAGGTCATTAAGTTTACAAAACACAGATCGAATGAACATTTTTAATATTAGGTGTGGGCCATCAGAGTCGATCTCCATCCGGATTACCTTCAAGCACCTGAGATAGAAAACATGCAAAAATCATATCAGCGAATGCCGAGTGAATTCATAGAGTTTAATGAAAACCGTTATATAAAACAATCATTTACAATCATTTAAAATCAGAACACAAGTATAATATCGGAAGTAAGTCCACATATTGCTAGTCAGGCAATATATAAATCAAGCATACATCTGAAACCGTCCATGAGACCGTAGTCTCTATATTACCATGATAGGTAATATAGTCATCGTTAATAGCGTCGTATCATATCGGATATTTAGATTATACAGGTCGTATAGATTGTAGGATTATTATTAGCCGCATGACATTGTTACCTTACTGTGAAAACAGCGGGCCGCGAACCCGACAAACAATTTGCCCATCTAAGTTAGCGTGTCGTCACAAAAATCACGCTATGGAATCTTCTCATACATAAATTCTCTTACCAATCAATGTGGTATGACGGGGATCAACCGTCAAGGCGCGAACTGGGGTGATCGTCCCCAAATAGTACTATCAAATGCATAAGCGTCTACCAAATCCCGGTAGTTCACAATTCATGCTAATGGGACTTTAAGTGACATAACCTAACTACTAATAATCCTTTTAGTCTCGAATATATGGTCATAGCATCATTCGGGTCCATATCATTTAGCATACAATCGGGACTACTTGTGTTCTATTTTTATAAAAATCTAGCATGTTATCTCCCTCGCGGGTTTACAAATCATTTTATAAAACATTTAAAAGAGTGCGAGGCTATGAACTCACGTTGTGATGAAAGGCGGATTATCGGCTACGGGCGTGCTTCGGTCACGGAAACCTATATAAATAATAATCGGTCTTAGACTCGGTACAATGACTTTTATCAAATTAACAATATACATATGATGATTTTGTACATATGATGATGATCAAGTGGGTTTATACATCCTTGTTTACTCATTTTAGTGTTTACGTTTTGGTAACGTCTTACTAGTTAGCTAGTTTTAACTATTTATCCATTATAAGTCCATTAAGCCTTGTATAAGTTCTCTAACTTGTTTTTATCCATTTTATACCTATATGATCAGTATATATACTTTTCATGTTGGGCCCAAATGGGTTAAGCCCAATAAGCTCTTTTTACAAGTATTTATCTTATTAAGTCTAATTATTAGTCCAATAGGTTTAGTTAGCTCGTAAATGTCCGTAATTCTTATAGTTCGGGTTTTATCGGTTTTTACTTGTCTTAGTTACTTATACATCAGTATATAACTTTTATAAACTTTACATTAGACGGGTTTGGTCGTCTAAGTTTTATTTGGCGAAAAACGTTAATTTCACGGCGATAGCCGAAAAAGTCGTAAAAATCAAGTTTATAGTTTTTATTATTTATAAATATTATTTTTACCACCATTTATATAATTTACCCATTTAATTAACCTTTTATACATTTATATAAATACGTTTTATAAGTTAGTGGGTTTATATTTTACATTTTATAAATTATAAAGTGAGTGCTTATATAATAATAATAAACATTATTTCCAAAATCTGATTTTTAACTTCATATTCACCATTTTTATCATATCTAGAGTTCTACAATGACTTAGAAGCTCATTTTTGGATGACAACTTCTTCATAATATGTGCTACATATAACTTAGTTATAGCTACTGCCTATTTTGAGTCTAAGTTGCCTTAACAATCCCTACAAAACTTCTTATTCATATTGTACCACCTAACTTGTTTTGATCATATCTCACTCATTATTTTGATTCCATTGCATGGCCAACTCTCACATGTGTATAACATCATCTAATTACTGTAAATAGATCAAACCATGCAATTTTATCAGTTCATCATTTAGTTATCTACTGTTTTTATACAGCCAACTAATTAGTCATGATTTTAGCTTCATTTCTTATGGTTATCATCATTTTTAAGCATGTTTATCAACACTTGATCCCCACACAACATTTTTATCATCATATATACATCATATACATATACAAAATGAAAGAAAATACATTTGTTCTTTACAAAATAATAAGAGAAAAATGTAGAGGATGATCTTCTTTACCAATCCAAGTGGATTTCTTGTTTTAGGAAGGCAAGAACTTGATGAACACAACAAGTATCACTAAGACCATCAAATATCAAGATCATATGTTGGAAAATCAGCCCTAGGACACAAGAAAATCACCTCCGAAGTTGTTTATATGGCCACCAAATGATCAAGGCTTCAAGGAAACACCTTAATAGGACTAGTAAACATGTGGTTTGTAGCTAGAAAAGATCAATGATGGGGTTTGTTAGCTTATAGTGGACGGCAAGGAGGGAGGAGTTGAGAGAGTTTTAGAGTGGATTGCATGGAAGGAAATGGTAAGAATGAAACTACTTGCTAGTTTTTGTTTACTGGTAAATGAGTTGGCTTAAGGTGTAAGCACAATCTTACACTTGTGTAAACTTGCCAACTTGATGCCACCTATGTATGGTGGTGTCAACATTGCCGTCCCATATAAGCTAGTGGGGTGGGGCAAAGTGTTTTGTCCCATCTCACTAGTTTACGGGTATTTCTCGATTCTAGTTTTCTCGATTTGCGTGCCCTCGGGTCGTTTTACGAAAAACGTTTTTATAAATTATGAATCACCGTCACAAAACGAATCCAATAAAAATTGTCTCATCAAAAGCGGAGTTCAAAAACATAAATACGTAATCCTAAGGTTTCCGGTTTAGTCGTAAAAGACGCCAAATTATGCACGTAAGCCCAAATTTAAATCCGTAAATTGTGAGTTCGTCAACCAACACAAAAATAAGTTTCAAAATATTATTCGAGAAAATATTTCACTACCTGAAAATGTTAGATTTGTCACAGTTATCCTGATGCTTACGTTTGCCCTTGTTGTCATTGTACTTGGAGGAGTTGTTATGCTGTGACAATCCGTCAATTTATGGTTGATATTTTATTCTCAAGTATTATTTAAAAATATTATTTTAATGTTATATTATGAACTCACTCATTTTTGGGAAGAAATTTGGGTTTACGTCTTGAATTAGCATCGACTACGTTTAAACCGGAGAATTCTACGTTACGTGCTTACGTTTACATGCACCGTTTTGGTGACAGTCTGACATTTCAGGAAATAAATTTATCCTTGAATATTATTTTGGAATTTTAAATTTGTGTTGGTTCATAAACTCACAAATTTACGAGAAGAGATTAGGACTTACGTGCATAATTTAACGTCCTTTACGACTAAACCGGAAACCCTAGGTTTACGTATTTACGTTTTTTACTCTTTTTTTTATGAGACAATTTTTATTAGATGCATTTTGTGTCGTTGATTCATAATTTAAAAAAAAAATTCTAAAACGACCCGAGGGCACGTAAATCGAGGAAACTAGAATCGAGGAGTACCCGTAAATTAGTGAAGATGAGACAAGTTTACACTTGCCTCACCCCCACTATGGGTGGCAAGACTTAGCCAACACACCATATGTAGTGTCTAGTTTATATACACACTAAGGACACATGTCCTTAGTGCATACACAAACCACCAAACTAACAAAACTAGCTACACCATAAACCATTTCTCATTTCATACATGCAAAACCACTCAAACACTCTCTTCTCTCTATATGAACGTCCATATCCACCCTCCTATCACCATTTTCATCAAATTTTAATCATAAACAAAGGCTATAATCAACATATGTTGAATCCTACTTGAAAAGATGAAGATTGGAGGTGATTATAACATGTGAAAAGGAGTTTTTATGGAGGTCTTTGGGATGATTTTCAAGAAGGAGTTTAGGGCGGATTTCATGGAGGTGTTTATCCATTTGAAGGACTCAAGAAGTTCCCTTGCTAAAGTTGAAGATTTGGAAACAAGGAACCAAGCCTTGTTCATCAAAAACTCATCTTTTCATCACTATTGGTGGTATAGAGATTGTTTCTTCCTATCCTCTTGTTATTTTAAATATGTAATCTTGTATTTTCTTCATTTATGTATATGTATATGATGATGAATGATGATCAAAAATATTATGTTGGGATTTGGTGTTGATAAATTTGG